>LNAC01000079.1:3582671-3621484 GCA_002007465.1 Ailurus styani
GGGACGCCGGCCCCGACTCCGCGGCCACGGGCGCCGCTCCTTCATTCATTCGCTTGCTGGCCGAGCGCGTCGTGTGTGCCGGGCGCGGGGCCAGGCTCCGGGCGTCGCGGGGGGACCCGGCGGACCTGCGCCGGCGGGGGGCTTGCACTCGAGGAGGAGGAGGCCGTGGCCGCGGCGAGACGTGTCGACTACCGGGAAAACCCGGGGTCCCCCCGAGTTCCCTCCGAGGGCGTGCTCTGAAGTCTCCGCCACCACCGGATGGGGGGGTGGGGAGGCAACTTTAGAGCAGGTGGCCGGGAAGGCCTCCCGGGTGAGGGGACGTCTGAGCTGTTGGGGGTCCTGAAGGGGCGCTGCCCGGAGCGGAGGGGACAGAGCAACGCCCGGGGAGAAGCAGCCCTGGCTTGCCGTGGGCGGACCGAGGCCAGAGAGCCAGCCGACGCAGGTCCTGGGAGCCAAGTTTGAAGGAGTCTGGGTTTTGTTCCAACCGAGTTGAGCCTCGGGAGCGTTTTAGCAAGATCACAGACCTCCTTCCCTCTACGCCGAAAAGATTGCTTCTGGCTGTTGGTGGAGAGTAGACCGTGGTGTGTGCGAACAGGGGGTGTCAACGTAGAAACGACGAGACACAAGGAGATGGGTTTCAGCGCCCCAGGTGAGAGGTCCTGGTGTGCACTTGGGTGGAAACAGTAGTTTCCCACGCCTCTACCAATGCCTTCAGTCCCGGGTTTGTGTTTTGAGAGTGGGGGGAGGGGTCCCCCTTCCCCAGGTGACCTCTCTTCCCAAAAGTAAGCAGAACAGAAGTGGCCTGCACCCTGAGGGCTTGAGCGCCGAGCTCAGGCAGGAGCGGGTGGGCAAGCACGCTGGTGGGGTGCTGAGCCACTGGACAGGAGGGCCACAGAGGCTGGTTCCCGGAGGAGGTCTGGTTGCACAGACTAGAGGTGCCTCGGTTGTTTGTGGAGGTTCCTTTTAAGTACAGTGGGATGCAGAAAGGAGGCTGTAAATAATGGAGCAGCTCTGGTGGCTTGCTCAGGTTTCCCAAGGAACACGGTGACTGTGTGCCTAGCTCGCTGCTATCATTTGCCTAATGGAGGGTGGAATTTCTGACTAGCAAAATGCTACTTCCATCCCGAGAGCAGGTGCAGGGTCCTTGCTCTAGACAACGCTCGCTGTGGAGTTTTCTTTTTCCTTGCTGGTGTCATATAATCAGGTAATCAGAAATGTGTGAAGTTTCCCTAGCTTTTCCACCAGGCCTTGCCCAACAGAAATGTTCACGTTATTTTTGAGCACTTCTGATAGGCCAGGCGGGATGCTCAACCCTTCCCATTCACCGTCTCAGGCAACCCTTGCAGCAACCTTGTGAAGGTAAGTATTATGCTCTTTGCCTTTTACCTGCTCTGACCTGTTTCAGCAGTGTGCCCTGGCACAGTCCCCTTGACCTCTCTGCGCTGGTTTGCTGATTTGTGAAATGGGGATAATAAGGGGTTCTCCAAGTACAGTTTGGGGACCCTAAGGAGTCCCTAAAATTTTTCAGAGGTCCACAAGACCCAAGTAGTTTCATAACAGTTCATAATAACACTGATATAATTTGCCTTTTTTTTTTAAAGAGTTTATTGATTTATTTGACAGAGAGATAGAGAGCACAAGTAGGCAGAGCAGCAGACAGAGGGAGAGGGAGAAGCAGGCTCTCTGCGGAGCAGGGAGCCTGATGCGGAACTTGATCCCAGGACCCTGGGATCATGACCTGAGCCGAAGGCAGTGGCTTAACTGACTGAGCCACCCAGGGGCCCTATAATTTGCCTTTTTCACATTCATTCCCTATGTGACTCTGTGTGGAGTTTGCTTGAGGCTAAGATGCCCTGGGATAGCGGGACAGTTTGAATGCAGAAGCAGCTCAGAGAGTCCAGCTGCCTTCAGTTGAACCACACATGAAGGAGATTTGAAAAACTGTAAAACCGTGCCACTCTTCTCATGTATTTTTTCTTCTTTTTTTTCTTTGGAAAATATTGTGACTGTTCATAAGAAAGTCATTTCTGTTAATGTGTAATACTACTTAAAAAGAATTAGTAAGGGCGCCTGGGTGGCTCAGTGGGTTAAGGCCACTGCCTTCGGCTCAGGTCATGATCTCAGGGTCCGGGGATCGAGGCCCGCATCGGGCTCTCTGCTCCGCGGGGAGCCCGCTTCCTCCTCTCTCTCTGCCTACTTGTAATCTCTCTCTCTGTATCAAATAAATAAATAAATAAAATCTTTAAAAAAAAAAAGAATTAGTAAATATCTAAAAATATTTTCCCACTTGATACTACAGTACCTACCAAGGGAAACAATCTACATAAATAAAAGGTCTTGGGGGGGCGCCTGGGTGGCTCAGTGGGTTAAAGCCTCTGCCTTCGGCTCAGGTCATGATCTCAGGGTCTTGGGATCGAGGCCCGCATCGGGCTCTCTGCTCAGCAGGGAGCCTGCTTCCTCCTCTCTCTCTGCCTGCCTCTCTGCCTACTTGTAATCTCTCTCTTCAAATAAATAAATAAATAAAATCTTAAAAAAAAATAAAAGGTCTTGGGGTCTATCTATTTTTAAGAGTGTAAAGGCGTCAGAGACGGGCTCCGTGAGTTAATGCAAGTGAATGCGTTTAGAGCAGCTCTGCCCACTGTAAGAGTTCAGGAACTATGGCATCTCATCTGTTTTCCTGCCGCAAGGTGACCCCCCTGCCCTGACTCCCATTGCCCAGGAGCTTTGGCTTTTTGGCGAGGGCCACTTGGTGACTCCCTGTCTTTTTCCTGCTCCATTCCTGACTCTTGCCAACTCTTACTCTAGGAAACTGGAAGATGGCTTCCAGCATCTTCCAGAAATGGTTCTTCTTTCCCTTGTGCTGGGGGTCCAGATTTCTAGCACAGAGACTTACTGTCTCCAGAATATTGGGACTGTGTTTGTATCTGGAGTATCTTGTTTGAATCAACTTTGTACTTCTGCACCCTGTCTTTGTTTTTGAAACCTCTGCCATGGAAAACAATGTAGGGTTATTGTGTTTCAGGGATTCCCGCGGTTTCTGAGCCCAGTGTATTTAAACATCTTAGTGGGAAGAATTTACTATTGAATGGTTGACAATGTTGGTGGAAGAAGGAGGATTTTCTTTTATTTGTTTCTTTATTCTGTTTTTCTGTAAGAAGGTAGCAGTGAGGGTTTAGAGGGTGACATTTGAAAAGCTTTGGGGACACTTTTAGTAAAAATGCCAGTCAATTTTGCTCTATCTAGTCTGTATGGTTCTGAAAAGTTGAAGTGACTTTTAAAACCACATTGTCAACAAAATAGAGGAATTACCCATTGAAAGAAACTCACAGGATGACCGGTTTTTTGAAATATGAATCATCTTGTGTTGCAGATCCAATTCTCATAATGTATGCTGTTCATCTAAAATGAGATAGGCTTATACTAAGAAAAGAAGAAAAATGGATTTTTTGGAATGATTTTAAATCTTCCGAGAGAGAGAGAGAGAGAGAGAGAGAGAGAGATCTTCCCAAGCTGAACTGTGAAGCCATTTCTTCATCAGAATTGATGTTAGTTTGAAATAGCATGAGTGTACCCTTTTCCTAAATCAAGTAATTCAGAGTTGCCCATGTTCATCCTCATCTCATTGTGTTACGTGAAAACAGGAAGGACGAAGAGGAGTTACAGAGGGCGAGGGGGAGAAGTCTAACAAGAACCTGTATCCTGCTATGATCCCTCTCTCCCCACCCAGTAAATCAAGTTAATTGTCGCAGGCTTAAGTGAATTGTTATAAGTGTGTAGTTATTTTAGTAGTTTAAGTTCTAGTTTGAGGGCGAAGTAGTTTATTATAGTAATGAGCACCTTCCTGCTCTGAGGCCTGGTTTGGGCTGCTGGCCGGGCGTGAATGTTGAGTAGAAGAGGTTGGGAGTAGGGGAGGGAAATGTCCCTCTGTGGTATTCAGTTGTCCCGAGAGGGTAAACCACTGACAGCCCTTCCCAAGGTCTCCCAACAATATCAGTGAGACTCATATTTACCCCTCGCTGGGATTGTTACTTCTGACTTCCCATTACTGGCTTCTGTGGTAAATACCATCATCAGCTTGCAGTCTTTATTTTTTTTTTATTTTTTATTTTTTTAAAAGATTTTATTTATTTATTTCACAGAGGGAGAGAGATCACAAGGAGGCAGAGAGGCAGGCAGAGAGAGAGAGAGGGGGAAGCAGGCTCCCCGCTGAGCAGAGAGCCCGATGCGGGCCTCGATCCCAGGACCCTGAGATCATGACCTGAGCCGAAAGCAGAGGCATCAACCCACTGAGCCACCCAGGCGCCCCAGCTTGCAGTTTTTATATGGCATTTTACTAACAGCAGCTAGAAGGGAATGGTCAGCAGATTGTGTATTTCCCACAGGGCATTTTCAGTGTGTGTCCTTTTGGGTCCCATGAATGATTTCATTATCAACTAAGACATAATAGATAAAGCTAACCCTCCTCCCCACTCCACCCCTCAACACAAACAAAGAAAACTCCTTGAAGAGTCCCTAGAGATAAGCAGTTTTGGGCATCTCCATGACTCATTCCTTTGATATTATTTTGTAGTTACAATGGCCAGAGGTTCTCCCAGTGGTCCGAGATTTTCCTGGGGTAACTTCTTTCCTGGGACCCTTACTTGCCTCTCAGAAAGTCTCCTTTCAGGCATATCTTGTTCTTCTCTAATGGAATTCTTTGTTTTCCCCAAAGTATCATAGCCATTTACCCAGGATAAGCTCCCTTTTGACCACCTGGATCCCCCAGATCCTGTGATGTGAGAGAATGCACACAGAAACCAGAGGCAAAGCCCCTCGAATCCTCTCAGGGCGGCAATGAACTGTCTCGCCAGCATCCTGACCAGCTGGAGAAAATGTGCTCGTTACGTGGCTCCTGATAGCAAGATAAATTGTGAATTTTGACTATGAAAAGGAGCACTGCAAAACTATTTATAGTAGAAATGAAATGCCATTGATTATTATGAGGAACCTGGGTTTTGAGAAATTTCTGACCGAGTCTCAAGTCTGAGAACTCAGATCTGAAATGCCTGTCTCTAAGGAGTTTCTGAAAAGTGCCAGGGGGGGAAAATACAAGCGTTATTAGTCTCTCAGTGTGATGGGACATAGACCAACAGTATGGTCAAGAAGAAGGGCATTCAGGATTCCATAATTTAATGTCCTTGATAGATCTTTTCTAGCAGGACTTCAGAGTTGGTAAGAAATGGTGAGTGTGTGGTTGGGTTCAAGTGGATAGGTAAATGCTACAGGAAACTTCTTTCCACACTGTGTCATTAAGGAGGGGAAACTGAGACCATTGCTTACAAGCTGCCATTCTTCTACTCATTCTTTTTTTTTTTTAAGATTTTATTTATTTGTCAGAGAGACAGAGAGAGAGAGAGAGAGAGAGAGAGAGAGAGAGAAAGAGCACAAACAGCGGGAGCATCAGGGAGAGGGAGAAGCAGGGAACCCAGGACCCTGGGATCATGACCTGAGCTGAAGGCAGACGCTTAACTGACTGAGCCACCCAGGCATCCCACATCTACTCATTCTTTTTTTTTTTTTTTTTAAAGATTTTATTTATTTATTTCACAGTGGGAGAGAGATCACAAGGAGGCAGAGAGGCAGGCAGAGAGAGAGAGAGGGGGAAGCAGGCTCCCTGCCAAGCAGAGAGCCCGATGCGGGCCTCGATCCCAGGACCCTGAGATCATGACCTGGGCCGAAAGCAGAGGCTTTAACCCACTGAGCCACCCAGGCGCCCACATCTACTCATTCTTACAGAGAGGGAACAGCAAGGGATAAATATGACATACAGATTGTCTTAGAATAAAAACTTCTCTACACAAAAATGTGAATGCATTTGGGTCCAAGATGCAAAATTTGTACAAGCTTTAAAGATAAAAACCTAAGAAATAGCTTGTTTATGGCTAGCTGCTTAAGATTTAATACACTACCTCTCACAAAAAAGTTGAGCTGGTGTTCTAAGGCAGGGGTCAGAAAAATTTTTCTGTAAAGGGCTGGGTTGGAAGTATTTTAGGTTTTGTTGGTCCTATAGTCTCTGGCATTGTCACTTAGCTCTTCTATTATAGAGTGAAAGCAGTCATGGACAAGATGCAAATAGGCGTGGCTATGTTTTAATAAAACTTTATTTATAAAAACAAGTGGAGGGCCAGAATTGGGCTGTAGGCTGTGGTTTGTTTACCTGTGTTCTCAGGTAACTTTCATTAATTCACTGTATATTTGACAAATGAATTGGACATCTGCCCAATGACAGGCAGTGCTCCAGGTAGGACTGGCTATATAATTTGTGACACTCAATAGAAAATGAAAATGTGGGGTCCCTTGTTCAAAAATTACTAAGAATTTCCAGATAACTGCAAAGCATTAAACCAAGTCTAGGATCCTCCTGAATTCAGGACCCTGTGTTCATGGAAACTAGCCCTAGGTCTGGGCCCCAGAGGTTGTGTTAAATAAACCAGAAGCCCAAGCTGTCCCGGAGCCCATGTTCTTGGTGGGAAGTTCTCTAAAC
This sequence comes from Ailurus styani, assembly GCA_002007465.1. Taxonomy (NCBI): domain Eukaryota; kingdom Metazoa; phylum Chordata; class Mammalia; order Carnivora; family Ailuridae; genus Ailurus; species Ailurus styani. The sequence goes on from LNAC01000079.1 coordinate 3,589,195, forward strand.
TTTCTGAATATTTTGTATCCGTTACACAGGAGAATATTATAAAGTATTGGAATATCATCATCTCTTTTTTACTTCACAGAAGTTGCTGACATTTCTGAGGTGGGCGATGTGGGGACAAGTCGGGGCATGTGGAATTGGGAGCAGTCCTGGCCTTGGTGGCTAAGTCAGGCCCTGCCATTTCAACCCTTTGTGGCCTGAGGAAGGGGGTCCCTTCATCCAGCCACCTCAGCTGGCCCTTGGTCACTTTCTGAACCAGTTCTGGCTGGACAGAGAGTTCAGGATCCCTACCCTTCTACTAGGCATTGCCTTTGTCCGTGTCCCAATGGAGCCTTGGGTGCCAGATGTCACGGCCTCCCCAGGTCTGCCCTAAGAATCTGGGTGTGGTATCCTTTGTCAATGTAAATGCTGTCCATTAGCTCCCCATTTGTATAAAATAAGGCAGGTATGCCCATATAGAAACTGGGAACTTTTAGCAGGATATGCAAGAAACCGTGATTCTTTCTGGGAAGGGCTCGAAGTATCTGGTGTGGTAAAGTTTTCACTTTTTATTGTATGTTCTATTAGACCATTCAGTCTCCTCTATTTGAATATCATGTCTTCTAAATTATATGAAAAATGACTTTTAAAAATTTTGTCCTTTATATTACTTCTCCAGCAAAACTGTTTTGTTTTTCCCTATTTTTGTAACTTTTTAAGGTTGGATGTGTCTGGAATTCGGATGGAAACAGAAGTTCCCTGAAAATACACACACACACACACACACACACACACACACACACACACACACACACACACACAGGCCTTCTCTAACTCGGGCTCTTGGCCAAATGTCTGAGATTCCTGTTTGTATCTTGCTTTCATAGACAAATTGAGAATAGCCAAGGGGGCAAAAATGTGATTCATCTTTCTCATTTCAGCGACTCCGAAAACTTTTGGTAACAATGTAGAATGTTTCTAGTTGCTTCGTAGGACTAAACCATTAAAGTACAGAGATGGCTGTCAGAGCACTTGGGGTTGGCCTCTTTGCATTCAGTAGAGAGCCAAACATTCCAGTGAGATTAAGAAGGCACATCTTTGAAAAAGTCCAGGGGCCCCATCAAATGTGGCATCGGATTCCGATTATCGCTGAATTGTTCTGCCCCCACTTTCAGTGTCTGCTGCCTACCCCTCAGCTTCCCTTGCTTTCCTTAAAAAAAAAAGGAAAGAGAAAAGAAAAGAAAAAAAAATGGCATCAACTTTTCATTATGCAGGTGAAACTAGAAAAGACTTGAAAAAAATGTTGGCTTTTAAGAGGAGTGTCAGAATTTCACCGGGGCATGGGACATGCTGTTGGAAGACACATCTCTGTTGTAAATATTTAGCTACTCGCTCCCTGTGGGAGTGACACACAGGGCGTTGTGCCCAGCTTTCCGCCCTCTGGAGCCACTTGCTGAGGCCCGTGTCAGATGTCAGGGCAATGTGTCCAGGAAGAGGAGGAGATGCGGCAGACAGCCCCAGGCCCTGCATGTCAGCTCTGTGATCTTGAGCACTCTGCTTATCCTTCTCACTCTGGGCCCACTTCCTCAATTTACCTGAAGATGGAACAAGATAATCCAGCCCAAGCCCTTTGCATGAGTCCTGGCACCTAGAACGCATTCCATTGTCAGTGAGGCTGTTTTTAAGAGAAACAGGAAAAAAACCTCACAAAATGTTTTTTTTTTTTTTAAAGATTTTATTTATTTATTTCACAGAGGGAGAGAGATCACAAGGAGGCAGAGAGGCAGGCAGAGAGAGGAGGAAGCAGGCTCCCTGCTGAGCAGAGAGCCCGATGTGGGGCTCGATCCCAGGACCCTGAGATCTTGACCTGAGACGAAGGCAGAGGCTTTAACCCACTGAGCCACCCAGGCGCCCGACAAAATGTTTAAAAAGGGTTCATAAGTTGTTTTTTTTCTCTCCCTAGGAAACTTAGTTGAACCAGTGAACTAAAGAAAGTAATATCATAGGCTGTACACACTGGGGAGGTGGGAGAAGGTCAGGGTTATTGTAACATCACAGTGTTATCCCAGTGGGATTCAAAACCCAGCATACGTCTAAGACATTTTTCTTTTTCTTTTTTAAAGATTTTATTTATTCATTTGAGAGAGAGGCAGAGAGAGCACAGGCAAGGAGAGAGGCAGAGGGAGAGGGAGAAGCAGGCTTCCCGCTGAGCTGGGAGCCAGACATGGGGCTGGATTCTGGAGATCATGACCTGAGCCGAAGGTAGATGCTTAACCATCTGAGCCACCCAGGAGCCACAACATTTTTCTTTTATTTCTTAGACAAGTACTTTCAGTTTCTTTACAAAGAAGCCAAGTCCTCAATTCTAGGTGTAGGGCACACTAGTCTTACCTTGCAAAGTTTATTTGGCCCTCATGACTTCCATACTTTAAGGATTCAGATAATCTACATCAATAGTCTTGGTATAAAACTAAGAGGGAAGGGGAGACTTGACTATGTAACAAGGCAGATCTGTCTCTCAGATTGAACCTGAACTTTGAAAGAGGATGACAGATGTGCCATCTCCTGCCTCCTAACAAATTTTGTTCAGGCTGTAGACATCGTTGTCAAGGTATAAAGGCCCTGGGGACAGATTTTTAATGAGTGCTGGGTAGGCTGCAGTAGGAAGAAAATTAAAGTTCTTAATCAACATTTAAGTGGTCATTACCATGCAGGGCGCTGAGGTTAGCATACTAAGCATAGCCTCTCAGACTAACTTTATTCCTGATCACAAAAATATTCACATTAAGAAAGATCAAATAAGCATCACTGTGAAATATGAACAGGGTCCCAAGTTATTAATGTTTCATTCGACTTCAAAGTCATAGTGAAAGTTGCCTGGAATGTCTACTTTATATTTCTCGTATCTTTTTGCTCCTTAAATGATTTAAAGCAGAACCGAAGGCCAATCTGCCTCTCAAAAGACTCCAGGAGAAAAACCTAATTAGAGGCATATTTACTAGGAGACAAAAATTGTATCATTAACAGGTATTGTTGGTATATTCCCAATTGATTACTCTGTCCAGAGGAAGTGATAAATGAAGAAATAATATGTGAATCGCTTTTGAGGTTTTTTGGGTTTTTTTCTCACTTGTTTTCCCCTTTGAGTTCTTAACTGGGGAGGTTATTAGCAAAGAAAAACCCATTAAGTGTAAGATCTGTTCCTCGATTACAAGAAACTTCTGTCGTCGGGAAGAAATTTCTCACTTGCATAGCAAATCTAGATGAGTGCGGGAGTGGATAATTAAGCACCGAAGTATGTTGCATGATTATATAATTGCTGCAGGAATTCCGTGGAGCAGGACTTGGGAGGGGCGCACGGGCGAGAGAGAGGCTCGGGGCTGAGTCCAGAAGGGCAGGGCGATCCTGCCTTCAGCTTTTCAGAAGAGAGCGTACCGTGTGGGTGCTGGATGTGTGTGTGAGTGGAAGGGGTTAATAAGCAGCCTGTAAGACAGGCAGTCATAAGGAAATGCAAATCCTGGAGGAGAGCCTGGTTTCTCATTGACACCCCTTGTCTAACGTTGCTCTTGCTCGTTGCTCTCCCATCAACTCGGCTAGGACAGGATTTATCTGGTATTATCTGGGAATGAGACTTCTCACAAGTGGATTTTCCAGATAGCTCAAAAGGACAAAGTTTTTTTTTTTTTTTTTTTTTTTTTTTTTAGAGGTAAAAAAGATGTTAATACCCTCCTCAAGCTTTTGGGAAAATGGATCAAAAGTAGCTTGAGGCTTGTCCAAAGTCAGGAACAGCCTCACTTCATTCCTTCATTCCACTGCTTGGTTTTGGAAATGAGTTGCTTTCTTACCAACCAAGGTACAGTGTTACTGAAATTGCAGGTGTATTTAAGAGAGAGAGTGTGTGTGTGTGTGTGTGTGTGTGTGTGTGTGTGTGTGTGTGTGTTGTCTCCAAGTGGGTTAGTTCTCTTATGTATCTCTAAAACACCACCTGCTATTCTTTCCCTCACCTACCCTGCATGTCTGTCCCCAAACTCTCTTCGACCACTTTCATATATGTCCCAAGAAGAGAAGGAAAGGTCATTTTAGTAGCAGCATAAGACAGACATCACTAGAAAGACAGAAGAGCATGACACTTGGAAGGGTGGGTGCCCTGGAAGTAAGGGGACTCGGGGCCATCACCCAACTATGCCAATAGCTGTGACCTTCACCACTTCCCTACCGCCCTAGGCCTGTTCTTGCTGTCCCAGGAAGCAAACATGGACCTGAGGCATACTCTCTTAAAAATCCTTTATGGCTCTCACAGTCTGTGATGAGCCACAAGAAAATCCTCTCTCTCCAAACCTAATACACACTATTTTCTGAATGTGTCAGAATCAGGGGCAGGGCTGGCCTGATGCTCAGTTGTTGCTCCGTGTGTCCTTGTGTTGCTGTCGATGAGGGCTGGGCTTGTCCTCACGGCGCCGTGCAGGTGGAGTTTTCGTGTCCGCAGCTGGCCCGAAGGAACCATGGCCACCCCAACAGAGTGCACATAACTAGTTAGTGAGTCACTGCATCGCTCACATGTTTCTGTTGGTTGACAGAGTCTAGCACGGTAGTAGGTGCAGTTTTGGCCTCAGTCAGGTCAAGTGTAGAAGAAGCACAACATTATTATTTTGCTTTAGGTAAAAATTACCAGATATCTACTGTGGTCTAAACCCAGACTTGGAGATGATGAAGGAGCTATAAAGGAAACAGGAATGATAATGCTTCTGATCTCATGGCGAAGGGGAAGGGGTGGGGGGGCACGTAGAAATAGAGCCGCTTGTAGGCTACCCTAAACTGTGGCTTTCTTCAAAGAATGTTGAAAACGAAGCTGTGGTCTGCAGGGTCTAGGGTTTGTAGGGAAGCGGGCATCCGGAGACAGTCCTGAAAAGATATTACAGACCTGCTCAGGGAGGAGCACGTTTCAGACATGGGCAGGGAGCAGGAGTTTGGAGAAACACACACACACACACACACACACACACACACACACACACACACACACACACACACACACACACACACACAAAACACCCAGATATCTAGTGTGCTAGAAAAAGTGGAGTCCTTCAGTGGAGGATGTTGAAAGACAGGAGGTTTTCTCCGTGTCATTCATGTGGAGGACAGTCCAGGAAGGTCTGGCTTTTTTGTCTTCTGTTCAGGACCATCATTTCGTAGATGTGGATGATGAGCAGTGTGACAGGCCCTGGTCGGGACAAGCACCTAAACTAAATCCTTGTCCCTCTGTCGTATTTTTGGATGGCGGAGGGTAGTGTGTACACAGGCGGATGCTACTGATTTGAACTGTTAAAATGAAATGTAAAGTTTCACGTTCATCTTCTTCGTATTAGGTAAGTTGAACAACTACATCCATTTCTCGGAGGAATTTGAACCTATCTTTGCCTGTGATCATTTTTTATTTTATTTTATTTTTTTAAAGGTTTTATTCATGTATTTGTCAGAGTGAGAGACAGACAGAGTGCACAAGCACAGAGCAGCAGGCAGAGGGAGAAGCAGTCTCCCCGCTGAGCAGGGAGCCCGATGCAGGACTCGATCCCTGGACCCTGAGATCATGACCTGAGCCGAAGGCAGACGCTTAACCCACTGAGCCACCCAGGTGTCCCGCCTATGATCTTTTTAAAACAAAATTCAGGCAGTAAATGTTTATTGTGCAGGTATATGTCAATACCTATTAAAATTCAAACATTACACGTACTTAAAAATAAAACATTTTGAAACATGGGACTGGTTGTGAAGACTTCAACTTTGGTGACTTGTCTAGAGCTGCAAGAGAAATAACTTTTGTTCTGAGAAAAAAGTTTTTCAAAGTGACCTTCTTTGAAGTAATAGGCTTGTCTGATTAAGTGGTGTTTATCCATATTTATGAGTAAAGTCAATATCAAATGTGTCCTTTAAATCATAGTAGAAAGTAATTTTTGAAGCAACTGGCTTGGCAAACATTATCTCAATAAAATTTGCATCGGTGCTGTCTCCGCCCCACATAAATCAGTTTCAGGGTCAAAATGCTGAGATTTTTAAAGACTACACTAAATCTTGCTAACACAGAACATTAAGATTTTTTAATAAAATCAGCCTTTAAATCCCATTTTCCTGAGCTCCTTCTTATAGCCAGTGAATATAATTATATTTTATCAGTAAGAGTTCAAAGAATAGCTTTTCGATAATCATTATATTTTTAGCAAATATCTACAACATGAATGTTTCTATGATATGCTTCCAATTTAGAATTATATACTGTAGTAGAGTCTTGGGGAGCTAAAAATTTTCGACCTTGGGCAAAAGTGACCCAAAAAAGGTGTAACGTTCTTTCCTATTAACTGCAAAATAAGACATTCATGAACAGAGTAGGACTTCCTTTTCTTTACAAAAGCATCTTTTTTCTCCCTAGTTTTATTGAGATAGAATTGACCAATGCATCTTGGGGTGGTATCTTTTTATAATATCATTGAAAGATTTATGATTAAATATCAGTTTAACTGCCAACTCACACATTTATGGGTGCCGATGACGTTATCGTTTTTTATATAGCTACACGTTGCCAAAATTAGATTTGATTTCTGAATTTTAAAATAACGATTTAAAATGTTGTGCAAGGAAAAGAAGTGAGAAAATATAGAGTGTACTTTTCTAACATTGACAGTTTCTCTACTGGGTGATGTAGAAAGAATGGTTATTTCCAGCAAAAGTGATCCCAAAACATCTGTTGTATTCTCCCTTTAAAAACAAAACAAACAAACAAAAAAAACCAAAGAAAAAACCAAAACAGAAAAACCCAATAACAAACTCAGCAGCTTCATGCTGTTTGGGAGGTTTAATAAAGAAAAACAGGTGTTCAAATTGAAGATCTTAAGTTCATCTCAGTCCTGTTGACGCATGGTGGACTGCGATGACCCCCCCCCCCACCAACCCCACCAGTGGGCCAGGCTGGTGCAGGGCGTGGTCTGGTGATCCCTGTGCTACTTTTGCTCACAGGAATTGGAGCCACCAAGTAGAGAGAGTAGAAGCATTTTGACCAATGCATATTTATTTCACTATCCACCCTTCATCACTCACACGAAGAGTAGGAGGGTCCGGGAACAGAATCGTATGATGAGATTGGAGCAGGAGGTCAGGTTCACTATCAAGTAATGAGCCCTGAAGTGACATTAACAGCAATTAAGGTAGCATTAAACCGTGGACCTATGACTGAAGCTTCAATCTGTGACAATGAAATAAAATCACCTTAATGCATGTAGCAGGTATAAAATACCGTGCTGGTGGTTCTTAAAGTTTTCTGGGGGAAGAACCCGTTTGAAAATCTGCTAAAATTTCTGGACCTCTTCCCTAGATCAATTGCTTATAAATCTAAAATTTTGCATAGACTTTTAAAAAGTCCACCAACACCCCTTTCCCTTTTAAATTCTCTTTAAACCTTGGGCATTAGGGCGCCTGGGTGGCTCAGTGGGTTAAAGCCTCTGCTTTCGGCTCAGGTCATGATCTCAGCATCCTGGGATCGAGGCCCGCATCGGGCTCTCTGCTCAGCGGGGAGCCTGCTTCCTCCTCTCCTTGTCTCTCTCTCTCTGCCTGCCTCTCTGCCTACTTGTAATCTCTCTCTCTGTGTCAAATAAATAAAATCTTTATAAAAAAAAAAAAAAAAAAAAAAAAAACCTTGGGCATTTATTATAAAGGTATAGAATTTTACCTGAATGCAATGCCTAGCCCTGCCACCTATTGATGACTCTGGGGAAGTCTTTTAAGTGTCAGCAATTTAATGTCTTTTATCTTCAATATGATACATTACTTAAGTATGTGGATTCAACAGTATAGTATGTATAAATGTGCCCCAAACAATGCCTGCCATACAGTGGTTCGTTTTTATTGATAAATATAATTGTCTTGTGGAATACTGTGTCCATATTGGTCAATAGACTGGAGTCTTCCTGGAGGAAGGGGTCCCTGAGAAGTTATAGAGGCCAGACAGGGTACTTTTTCCCCTGGAGCTGTGTTCACAAATTCTTCCAAATTGTCCTTTTTTCCCAAGGACTCTGAGCAGACCACTGCTGCTAACACAGCTATCTTCAGACAAGCTACTGTTGAGTAGACCTTGAAGTCTTCCTCTGGTTGTCCTTCCAACTGTGGAATGACCACAGCATGGTTGATTGGACTGTGTCTTCTGTAGAGAGCTAATCTTGCTAATCTATTTTATTTTAATTGCCAGGTAATGAGGCTTACCTGTAGTCCTCTGTGAGTAGTCTACAGTATTGTGGACGGCAGTGCTATGCATCTGTTTAACACAGACTAGGAAGGCTTGGGAGTGGTAACCAGCAGTCTCATGTATGCTGTGCACATTTGACGGCTGCCTCAGATTGGTAGGAAGGATTTTTTTTTTTAAAGATTTTATTTATTTATTTGACACAGAAAGAGAGAGATCACAAGTAGGCTGAGAGGCAGGCAGAGAGAGAGGAGAGAGGAGGAAGCAGGCTCCCTGCTGAGCAGGGAGCCCGATGCAGGGCTGGATCCCAGGACCCTGAGATCATGACCTGAGCTGAAGGCAGAGGCTTTAACCCACTGAGCCACCCAGGCGCCCTGGTAGGAAGGATTGATGTGTGGCTGGTGGGAAGACCTCAGGCTTTAGAGCCAGACGTATCTGTGTTGGAATCCCTCTCTGCCGTTGACTAGCATTTGAGCTTAGTCCCTGACGTGGGTATTCCAGGACATCTGTCTGGCGCCTCCTATCAACATTCACTATCTGTTTCTTGCTGGTGGTTATCGTGATTGTGGTGGCTTGTGGCTACTCACACTTCCTGCTTCTCTTAGCAACGCAGCCTGTCCATGGCCTGGAGCCCTGACTTTGCTCAGGAAGGGGCCCTGTGATCTCTTGATTTGTTTTTGACAAGTGACCGACTAAAGTACTTGTTTCCAAATGTATGGAGATGAAAGGAATAATCATCCACTCTCTGTCCTAGAGGTTTATCATCACCTATGTTACATCACATTCTTAATTTAGCCAGTTAACCTAAGATGATAAAGTTCCGTCTGGTAGTATAGTGTTCCGTGGAATGCAGAGTAATGTACACAAGAGAATGGTTTATGTGCTTGAATTCTTTGCTGTGGAATTAAAACCTTTTAGATTCCTTAGGAGGCTAGGACCCATTGCTTTACTTTTTCTGACACGGTCCACATGTTAAGTTGGTTTTACAAATCTGTGTATCATTCATTTCAGGTTAGTTAGTACCCAGGTCTGAGGTTGGCTCAATAACCTTTAAGGAAGATGATTGTTATCTGAAGGTTCAATCAGAACCTGAAAGAATTGTTACTTGGGTCTTTCTGGAATTACTTAACCCAGTCTCTCTGCTTTCTCTGGATTGAATCCACAATCAACCCTGGACGGTTTCTCCCAGACTTACCTCCTCCATACTCTTCCTCCCAAAGTGTATGCACCCTACACTGGAACCACGACTAAAATTTACTACACAAGGAGCATCAAAGACGGTCCTTAGTTTTATAGCAGAAGAAACTCAAATGTTTTCCAGTGTGGTTTGTAGAACATTTACAGAGGCAATGGTATTGTTTTACTAACTCTATCAAGCCTGTTGGTAAAATGAATTAAAAATCCAAGTCAAGGGCGCCTGGGTGGCTCAGTGGGTTAAAGCCGCTGCCTTCGGCTCAGGTCATGATCCCAGGGTCCTGGGATTGAGGCCCGCATTGGGCTTTCTGCTCAGCAGGGAGCCTGCTTCCTCCTCTCTCCTCTCTCTCTCTGCCTGCCTCTCTGCCTACTTGTAATCTGTCTCTCTGTGTCAAATTAATAAATAAAATCTTAAAAAAAAATCCAAGTCAAAAATTAAATCATGTTCATTTAAAATAAAGTTGGGTCTTTGTTGTTACTGTCAGCCTGCAGTCTCTTGTACAGTCAGAATTCTTGCTGTATTTTTTAGTTTAATGTGCAAGCCTCGTTTTGATTGAAGTACAAATAAGAGTTTCTATATTTGAAGTGTGAGGCTGTTTTGCAAATGGCACATGTTCCCATGATCAGTGAGAATTTTTTTCCAGAAGTTTGTTAGGGTCTTTGGAAAACTAGTCCTGGCCACATGCCTCTGATTATTTTGGCCTGGAATGGTAACCAGGGATGGTTTAAATGTTACTTTTCAAGTACTTTTGGTTTCAGAATTTGGTGATGTCTGAGAAGTAGAAAGACCAACCCTTTGCCATTTTTGCCTCTTTATTATACTCATTTCTGATGGGTGTGGTCTCTGTTCCTAGGCTGCAGGCTCTGAACTAGACAGAGCAGAACAAAGAACAAAGGCAGAGAAGAGCCATTTCCCATTGTTAAGAGAGCAGAGTGTGAGATCCCAATGATGCCAGCTATGCCCACTGCAGCCTCTTTATGGTTTTGCTCAAACTTACTTGGCATATTCTTCCTCCCAGTGGGAGTCACAGGGTGTCGGGCTAAGGGTACAAAACCCAGGCCACTTCCATATTCTGAAGTCACTGGCATGTGAAAAAAACGAAGTGGCTAAGCCAGGCTATAAATACTGTGGCACTTTTTCAAGCCTGATGCTTAACAAGTGAGTGCATGTAGCATACATAAAATACTGTCCACTTTCATTTTCCCTTTTGTAAAATGTTTTAGGGATTTATAAAACATATATTGATTCACTGTGTAGACCGGGAGCTTGGACTGAAAATGGGCACAAGCTTATGTCCGGTATAAAGAACATCTCTGTCTTTTGGCCTCACTGGGGCTTCCCTGTGACCTGAATAAATACACAATTTTAAGTTTGAGATCCTTTGTGGAGGTGAGGCTGGCCCCTTCCTTCTCAGCCCTTTCACTCAGAGGGGTACCTCTGCTTCTGAGAATGACTTGTCTGGCTTTCTAAGAGGTCAGAATAGCACACATGAGGCAATAGTGGAAGAAAAGACCATTTTGTCACTGGATTTATGACCAGTTTTTTTTTTTTTAAGATTTTATTTATTTATTTGACAGAGAGAGAGAGAGAGATCACAAGTAGGCATAGAGGCAGGCAGAGGGAGAGGAGGAAGCAGGCTCCCTGCTGAGCAGAGAGCCCAATGCGGGCCTCGATCCCAGGACCCTGAGATCATGACCTGAGCCGAAGGCAGCGGCTTTAACCCACTGAGCCACCCAGGCGCCCATTTTATGACCAGTTTTGATTCTAGTTGACTTGTTTTTGTGACTTCATGGCACAATCCTGGTTTTACCCCTTCCCCTCCCTCCACTCCTTGAACAGTAAGACAGTGGTGTTTAAGCAAGGCTCCGTGAAGATCCCCAAAGCCCCCCCGCCTTAACAGCCCCGCCTGTTAGAAAGCCCTAACATTTCTAACCAGAGTTGCTCAGATTTCACCTTTTACTCTTTGTCATTGACTTTTATTTAGATATAGACTTTCAATGTTTAAAAAAATCCAAAAAACAAAAACCCCACAAACTTGAAAACCACTTCTCTAAGGGCAAAGGGTAGAAGAGAACCACATTTTATCACACTTGCCTTATTCCAGGTAAGCCATGGCTTTCATATTGGGGTGGGGTGTGGGGGAGATTTTGGTCAGAAGAACTTTGTGCTTTTTTAGAATATTTGGTTTCTGAGAAGTATGAAAAAGTACTTTATGACTATCTGAGAAGCACTCTGTGCATCCCATCATGGAAAAATCTGTGGTTATTTTTGCCTCGTACGATAGATATCTAGTGTCAGGCAATTGGGGTTGGAAGGAACTATGGAAATCATTTCAGGTCCAGCACCCCAGAGATGCGGGTCAGGTTGCCTAATCACATGGAGCTGGTTCTTGGTAAAATCCGGGAATGTAACCACAGTTAATGCCACTAGGCTGTGTTGTTTTTCCTAAGGCTATAATTTTGCCGACTCAATAGTAAATAGGTAGAGAATATGCAAACCTTCAGCTACTCACAGGGCACCTAAAAACACCAAATCATTGGGGCACGTGGGTGGCTCATTTGGTTAAGTGTCTGCCTTCCGCTCAGGTCATGATCAAGGGTCCTGGGATCAAGCCCCGTGTAGGGCTCCCTGCTCAATGGGGAGTCTGCTTCTCCCTCTTTCTCTGCCCCTCCCCCATCTCGTGCATGGTCTCTCTCTCTCTCTCAAATAAATAAATAAAATCTTAAAAAAAAAAAACTACCAAGTCACATATTCTAATTTTTATAGCTTATGTCTAAGAGACCCCAAGACATAAACACAACTCCCATGCTCCAAATAACCTTCAAACCAGAATGCCCCCAGCATCTACAGTTGTATATAGATGGAATTGTTAATAATGGAACCAAACAACTCAATGAAAAAATGGACAAAGACCTTGAATCGACATTTCTCCAAAGAAAATATCAAAATGACCAACGTGCACGTGAAGCTCCGCATCCCGATTCATTAGGGAAATGTAAATCAGGATGATACTGAGATAGCACTTCACAGCCATTAGAGTAGCTACTATTTAAAAAACCTGGGGCGCCTGGGTGGCTCAGTGGGTTAAAGCCGCTGCCTTCGGCTCAGGTCATGATCCCAGGGTCCTGGGATCGAGGCCCACATCCGGCTCTCTGCTCAGCGGGGAGCCTGGTTCCTCCTCTCTCCTCTCTCTCTGCCTGCCTCTCTGCCTACTTGTAATCTCTCTCTCTCTGTGTCAAATGAATAAATAAAATCTTTAAAAAAAAAATAAAAAAAAAAATAAAAAAAAAATAAAAAACCTGGAAAATAGCAAGTGTTGGTGGAGATGTGGAGAAATTGGAGTTCTTAGGCACTGCTGGTGGGACTAGAAAATGGTGCAGCTGCTATGGAAAATGGTATGGTGGTTCCTTAAAAAAGTAATCATAGAATTACCATATGATCCAGCAATTTCACTTCTGGGTATGTACTCAAAAAAAATTGAAAGCTGGGACTTGAAAAGATTGTGGGGGCACCTGGTGGGTCAGTTGTTTAAGTGCCTGCCTTCAGCTCAGGTCATGATCTCAGGGTTCTGGGATCGAGTCCTGCATCAGACTCCCTGCTCAGTGGGGAGTCGGCTTCTCCCTCTGCCTCTCCCCCCAAGCTCTTGCTCTCTCTCTCACATAAATAAATAAAATCTTTGAAAAAGAAAGGATTTGTGCACCCATGTTTGTAACAGCACAATTCACCAAAATGTGGAAGCAACCCAAATGCCCATTGATGGATGAATGGATAGAATGTGCAATATAGTCATATAATGGAATATTACTGAGACTTGCAGAGGAAGGAAATTCTGACACAGGCTACAACATGGATGAGCCTTGAAGACATTATGCTAAGTGAAATAACACAAAAGGACAAATGCTGTGTAATTTCACTTATATGACATATCTAGAGTATCAAATTATAGAGACAGAGAGTAGAATGGTAGTTGCCAGGGGCTGGGGGGAGGGAAGAGTGGGAAGCTCTTGTTCAGTTCAGTGGCGGACAGAATTTCAGTTTGGGGAAATGAAAAAGTTCTGGAGATAAATGGTGGTGAGGATTGCACAACATTATGGATGCATTTAATGTCACTGAACTATACATTGCAAAATGATAGAAATGGCTAATTTTATGTTATGTATATTTTACTACAATAAAAAAATCTTAAATCCTTAAAAATGGAGCCGAAATTTGAACCATCATAAAACGATCAGACACTTCTTAGAAGAATATTGCAGTGAATGGATCAGTAAGAGAGGAATCTTTAAGGGTCTATTAAAAATAATGGCTGTCTAATTTATTGGGAGTTTTCTATCCATCACACAGTATTTGTTGAGCCTTTTCTGCACAGTATTTCTTTGGTAAGTGGAACAGCAGATCTTTGCATTTAGGTAAGTAGACATTACTTCATGTGTTATTTCAAGAAAGGAAATAACAATGCTTCTGTGGGTCAGCTGCAAACTTAATAGTAGTGTATTTCAAAGACTACAGAAGAAAGAAGGGGGTTCAGATATCATTTACTTCTCCTCTGTCATGTATTAAGCCACTTAGTCTAAATTTTCACTGGCCCAGCAGCATTTTGCTTTGGTCAAAAGATAGCAGTATTTGAGGTCAGGAACACATGACAACCGTATATGAGGTCAGGATGGCCAGGCAATCATCCTGACTCAACTGCTTACTACTGATACAACTTTGGGCAGTGCCCTCTCTTCTAGAACTGAGTTTCTTTTTTTTTTTTTTTTTTTTTTTTTTTTTTTTTTTTTTTTTTTANNTCTTTTTTTTTTTTTTTAAGATTTTATTTATTCATTTGACACACAGAGAGAGAGAGATTACAAGTAGGCAGAGAGGCAGGCAGAGAGAAAGGAGAGAGGAGAAAGCAGGCTCCCTGCTGAGCAGAGAGCCCGATGTGGGCCTCGATCCCAGGACCCTGGGATCATGACCTGAGCCGAAGGCAGCGGCTTTAACCCACTGAGCCACCCAGGCGCCCTAGAACTGAGTTTCTATTGGATTGTATCCAATAGTCTATTCAACTTTAGCATTTTGTGAACTTTCTGGTCATACATTGGGATTTTTAGTGCATATACAGATTTTAAAACATCTTGCTCTTGGCTCTTGGTCCATCTAGCTCTTTTCTCATTTCTCAATCAAAAAAGTCCTCAAAGATTGCTCTTGAAGAAAATGTAGGAAACCCAGTAGACTCCGTAAATAGCCTAGACTTGAGAAGAGCCATGGTCAAGGATGTCAAATCATCCTGATGTTAGATGGTGTTCTGATAGGTCACTCTCAGTTCTGTAACAAAAGAAAATCGCCATTAAGCCCCCTTGATGCTAGTGCTGATGGAATCTGTTATCACCTTCCTCTGGAGTCAGCTGGTGGGCACTGCTGCTCTGCTGCCATTTGAACAGTCCCTGGAAAAGTATGAGAACATGAAGGGACAGATACAGAGGTTTGGATCCCTGTTCTGAAAATATTGGCTTGGAATTAAAACAAGGTTTTCCCAGGAGAACAAAAATGTGAAATGGCTACCTCTAATGAATGGTTTTAAGAAAATTCTTTTATTTCCTGGTTACCTAAAGTTTTGCATGTCCTTAGAGGCTTGCTTTCTACTTGCTGTACCGTGGTAATTCATGTAATCTAGGTAAATGCTAGACACAAGCCTGGTCTATCTTGTGTTGGCAAGATTCTTCCTTTGTAACTTTTTTTCTGATAGTTGGTTGTCTCATTTTCTGGAAGGGGTAATATCGAATGTGCTGGAAGGACAGATACTTGTATCCAGTTGAAAATTTAAATGTTAATCAACTAAACGTCAAATCCCTGTGGCAATTACTTCATGATTGTTAGTCTTACCAGTAAATGGGGTAAGGGAGATTTTCTTTGGCTATAGATGATGGATTATTCCTTTTTCTTTTACTCTAAAATTTATAGGAAAAAAATTCATAGTGTTCTCGTATTGCTTTTTCATCTGTTGTCCTAGATTTATCCACCAAAAATTGGCACTGAATATACTTGCATGCTGATAGTATATCAACATTGCCCAGAAGAAATTAATTTACCTTCTCTCCCACAGGCAAAATTCTGCCATTAAGATGTGAAGCAGTGGTTGATTCAGACATAATCAAAACCCATCAATATTATTCTAAACATTAATCTTCTAAATTCTCACAGCTCTATTGTGAGTTAATGAAATAATTATATTTTACCCAGTAGCTTTTCTTGTATTATGGAACTACTATTGAGTAAATTACTGTTATTGAGTAAATCATTGTCTTCCTACAAGAGCAGATCTGCCATCATCATCCATTCATTCATTCAAAAAGCATTTATTGAGGGCCCACTATGTGCCAGGCACTGTTTTGGAAGCTTGGGATACATTAACACACAAAAGTCTTCATGACTACCTCTTGGAGCATGCATTGTACACTGTGGAATAATAATGATAATAAAATAATAAAGTGGGGTGCTTGGGTGACTCAGTTGGTTAAGCATCTGCCTTTGGCTCAGGTCGTAATTCTGGAGTCCCAGGATCGAGCCCCACATTGGGCTTCCTGCTCAGCGGGGAGTCTGGTTCTCCCACTGCCCCTCACCCCACTCATGCTATCATTCTCTCTCTTGCTCTCTCAAATAAATAAATAAGTAAATAAATAAAATCTTTAAAAAGTAAAATAATAAAGTAAAATGTTAAGTCACAAATACTTGGAAAAATACTGGAGTAGGGTTGGAGGTTTAGGAGTGTTGGGGCAGACCAGTGGTGGTAGCACATTATATGTAGAGTGGTCAGGGTAGGCCTTACTGAGAAGCAAATTTTTGAACAGACTTGATGGAAGTAAGGGAGTGACTGATGCAGATATGTGGGGACAGAGTGTGCTGAACAGGGGGTATAGCTGGTGCAAAGGCCCTGAGGTAGGGTGTGCCAGTGTGGCTAGGAAAGGGCAAGTAAGGGGAAAAGTGTTTGGTGATGTCAGAGGTAGGGAGGGGCACATTGAGTAGGGCCATGTAGGTTATGGTAAGGACTTGGCTTTTTCTTGGAAAGAACATTTTGAGCAGGGGAGTGACCTGTCCTCTGTTCAATCTGGCTGCTTTATTAAGAACAGATGGTAAGGGAGCAATGGATGAAGTCATTGTTATGACCTGTCTAATCAAGTCTCTTAAAACTTCACCAGCCTGTTAAATTTCTTTGAAAGGAAAATGTTGAGTAGTCTAAGGAAATTTAGTTGCATTGTTTTCTAGTGCTAATGTTAGTCTAGTGCATCCTAGTTGATTTACCATGAGAGTATTAAAATTTAGGGGTCTTTTTAGGTCTGCCTTTATGAAAAAGATGCGTTGTTTAAAAGTAGAGGTTATACATCATGCCACTTTCTAACGTAAATGTGCTTGAAAAGAGTCCTTTCTTCTGTTGTGTTTCTGGTGGCCTATGGAATAGCCAAAGGAGAAACAAACCCCCTTCCATGTAGCATTAGATTAAATTCTCAGTAGTAGGGGCGCCTGGGTGTCTCCGTCAGTGAAGCATCTGGCTTTGGCTCAGGTCATGATCCCAACCTGGAATCAAGCCCCATGGTGGGCTCTCTGCTCAACATGGAGTCTGCTTCTCCCCTCCCTCTGCCTGCCGCTCCCCATGCTTGTTCTCTCTCTCTCTCTCTCTGTCAAATAAATAAATAAAATCTTTTAAAAAAATTCTTAGTAATAGCCTAGAATTTAAAACGTATCCAAAGGGAGGGATTTGCACAGAGAGGAGCCGAAGCAGGACTTCCCAGCCTGGCTCCCTGGGGCCTCAGGGATAGGATTGGCTTGAAACTGCCAATGACGCCATCAGAACAAGATGGCGTTCTCCAAGTCCTTGAGGTTCAGTTCTAGCTAAGTTACCTCCCTGTGTTTTGGGTCTTACGTGCCCTTTGAGAAGAAGTTATGTTAACTATTTTTTCACTTTTGGTGAAGGGAATGCTAACAAATACTGGACTATTTCTTGACCTAAAGCTCACATCAGCAAAGCCTTATTTTCTTGGGCAGGGTGTGTTGGGCGTGGGGTTGGGGTATCTGGCAGAGTCCAGGGCCCCTCTGGTGCTCCTGAGTAACAGCTCTGCCTCCAGCCGCCCAGCATCCCAGAAAACCTAGTTCTTGCCTTCCTGCGTTACGGTAGCTGCTGTATTCCGTAGTTCCCCAGCAATCTTCACTTAAAATTTTAGGGCGCCTGGGTGGGTTAAAGCCTCTGCCTTCAGCTCAGGTCATGGTCTCAGGGTCTGGGATTGAGGCCCACATTGGGCTCCCTGCTCAGCGGGGAGCCTGCTTCCTCCTTTCTTTGCCTGCCTCTCTGCCTACTTGTGATCTCTCTCTCTGTCAAATAAATAAATAAAATCTTTAAAAAAAATAAAAAAAATTTAAAACTATGACTAATACATAATTATTACAGAAAATTTGGAAAAAACAAATGTAAAAAGGAAAATACAAACCACCTGAAATGATGCCTGAGTGAACTTTGCAATGTTGTTTATACAATTACTTTTTCCTTCAAATATTGTTTTTTTTTATTTTTTTATTTTTTATTTTTTTTTTTTAAAGATTTTATTTATTTATTTGACAGAGAGAGAGAGATTACAAGTAGGCAGAGAGGCAGGCAGAGAGAGAGGAGAGAGGAGGAAGCAGGATCCCTGCCGAGCAGAGAGCCCGATGTGGGCCTCGATCCCAGGACCCTGGGATCATGACCTGAGCCGAAGGCAGCGGCTTTAACCCACTGAGCCACCCAGGCGCCCATTCCTTCAAATATTGTAAAATCATGAACAGTATCTGAAATTATTGGGGCCCCAAGAAAGAACATTTACAATCTCAACCACACAGGTATAAAAGAATATTCATATATTCTAAATACTGGAAGTATAAAGTCAACTTTCAAAAATAAGTAAAAGGAAGAATCTAAGATGATATAAAATGGGGGCACCAGGGTGGCTCAGTCAGTTAAGCATTTGACTCTTGATTTTGGCTCAGGTATCTCAGGGTCGTGAGTTGGAGCCCCATGTCAGGCTTCCTGCCCGGCGTGGAGTCTCCTTGGGGTTCTCTCTTTCTCCCTCTGCCCCTCTACCTCCCCCACTAAAAAAATAAAAAAGAAAGACAAAAAAAATTATTTAAAGTGATAGGCAGCAAAGATGATCTAAAACACAGCTAAATGTTATAATAGGATATAAAAATAATCTATCACATGATATAGGCAAAATGATATGAAATAATCCTTTGTTTATATCAAAAACTGAAATGTGACTGTGAATTTTACAGGGCGTGCATTTTACTGTATTGGAGAGATTCCCGGGAGGGGTTATTTGGGTCTGGCACATTTAGTAATGAAAGCATGTGGTCATTTGGAACCTGTCTGGTTTCTTTTTCACTTGGCAAACATGCCTGCTGGAGAGCCATGCAGCTTTTTTAGTGTTTATAATCGAGTCTGTCTGTATCTTAATTTTTCTAGAAGTTAGAAGTTTGACATTCTCTCTCTCTAACCTTTACTTTGTACAGTACCAATCTCCTTTAACAAATTTGATTCTGTACTTGATGAGTCAGCGTTAGAAATGGAGGTTTCTGGTACACTCAGACTAGTGAAAGCACAAAGTATCAGATTTAATCTTATGATCATCATCATTTGTAAAAGTTCTGAAAAGCATTATAATTAAATTGTGTATATTGCTTGGGTAGAAAGCAGAAAGCAAAAGGAAAAGAAAAACCTCAACGCTTTGAAACTCCAAAGCGAAATAGGTTAAGGATCAGCCTACGAGATACCAAACTACATTTTAAAAAAAAGTTGTTTTTTTTTTTTTTACTGTTTCAAGTTTTTACTTAAATTCTAGTTAGTTAATATGTAGTATATTTTTAGTTTCAGGAGTAGAAATCAGTGATTCGTCACTTGCATACAACACCCAGGGCTCATCACAAGTGCCCTCCTTCAAACCCATCACCCATTTAACACCCCCCCCCCGCCTCTCCTCCCCTCCAGGAACCCCTAGTTTGTTCTCTATGGTTAAAGAGCCTCTTGTACGGGGGCACCTGGGTGGCTCAGTCGGTTAATTGTCTGCCTTCGGCTCAGGTCATGGTCCCAGGATCCTGGGATCGAGCCCCGCATCGGGCTCCCTGCTCAGTGGGGAGCCTCTTTCTCTCTCTCCCTCTGCTACTCCCCCTACTTGTGTGCTCTCTCTCTCTCTGGGTCAAATAAATAAAATCTTAAAAAAAAAGAGATAGAATCCTTTCTTTGGTTTTCCTCCCTCTCTTTTTTATTCTTTCCCCTATGTTCATCTGTTTTTGTTTCTTAAATTCTACATGTAGGTGAAATGATATGGTATTTGTCTTTCTCAGCATGATACACTGTAGCTCCATCCACGTCTTTGCAAATGGCAAGATTTTGTTCTTTTTTATGGCTGAGTAATATTCCAAACTACATTTTTTTCATAAAAGAAATATATAAGAAGGGAGGTGGGATTCTGAACTACAATAAGGTATTAGCATATTCTTGAGCATGCATTGTTATTCTAAAGTAATTTAGAATGGTACTGGATACACATCTGAAGTATCTTATGGATCACTTACTTGGCAGAATAAACTTTGAGACTAAACGCTTTTGTCTTGACTTTAGAAGCATAGCACTGTATGTTGTAAACTTCGTGGTAGAAAACACCATCTCCACAAGTATTTCAGGAAATGCACATAAATCTATAAAGTTGCAGTAGTCCCTATTTCTTTCTTCCTAAGCCCGCTGACAAGTTGTCAAGGCTTCTCTGTTCACTGCTGGCCCTTTCTTTGCTGGATTATTCAGAGGCAAATTCTTTCCGTGGTGGTTTCTCCGTGAATATTTTCTCACAGGCTCTTTTTGCATGACTTATAGTTGTACACATTTCAAGCCTATATCATTTCAGGTGTTGGCTGAAGGTGATTTTCAACTACCTAGCCCAAAAATGCCCATTCCCTACAACACTGCTGCAAAATGAAGTCTTTCTCTAAGATTCACTGTTCGAGATGGACATACAAACACAATTTGCAGATTTTACCATTAATATCCTTACTTTAAAAACTTCCCTTCCTTCCATGTGATCCAGAAAACCCAGGTCTTTTCTGTCATCCCATAGTTGGAATCAGTGAGCTAGAAAACTGGGAGAAAGGAAATTACGGCATTGACAAAGCAGGTGTGTTCGCTTGAGCATGTGTTGTGACGTTAATTAGGGGTTCGCCTCAGTGTCAGGAGGCAGATCTGCAGCCACTAACATGGAGCGTTTGGGACATGTGCTCAGCCACTGCCTGATGGCTGTTCTGTCATGCCTGAGCCATGGGCGCGACCTAAATTTAGGAGTGTGAACCTAGGCATCGATTGGGAGGCTCTGCATGTCTAACTTTACCTGGCTCTCATCACAAGAGTTTTTGGGTCTTTCCTTTGTTTCGTTTTGCTTCTCAAGGGCTGTTGCTTAGCCTGTGGGAAAGGGAGATGCAGGATAGGGTAGGTCCCAGCTCAGCATTCCACTTGAATTTGAATAATGACAGCCTTGCATTTGCAAAGGGCAGGAAAATTAAACCTGTTATTAAATATCTTTTGGAGCTGATACTTCCATCATCATGGCTCTTTCTCTCTTGTTTTAGTTACGTCGACTTTCCCACGTGTTTCCTGAACTCAGACATACAATTTTCTTCCCAGTGGTAATAAGTGACCTGCGGTTCTAGGACTTTCAAGAGCAATTTTCTTTGAGTACACAGTATGGCTGGACCTCATGCCGGGTGTCATGCTGTTCGGATAAAACCAGTTAATTGTTTCATGAAGTGAAAAGCACTTACAAATGGAATTCTGAGAGGTAACATTTAGTAACACCAAAACTGCATCACAAAATTGGGGTATTATACCCATAACAGCATCTAACTTTTGTTTGCCATTTGGCTCCCCTTGACTCATCTTGGATGTGAATTTAAAAAATCAGGGCGCCTGGGTGGCTCAGTCGTTAAGAATCTGCCTTCGGCTCAGGTCATGATCTCAGGGTCCTGGGATAGAGCCCCACATCGGGCTCCCTGCTTAGGGGGAAGCCTGCTTCTCCCTCTCCCACTCCCCCTGCTTGTGTTCCCTCTCTCGCTGTGTCTCTCTCTATAAAATAAATACACAAAAATCTTTAAAAAAAAATCAGCTGGGGGCATTTGACTTTGAATAAAGCTTTAGCTTTCTGAAAGAGGAAGATCTTCTGTCTGGGGATAGACGATCTGAGACCTGGGATGGATTTTCTTCATTGAGCACCAGTGATTTACAAGAAGCAAAAAGAAACTTGGCTGCTGGTAGGTATGTTTGTTCGCCGTTGATAACATCATTGCGGTTTAAAGTTGCTTTAAACAGGTTCAAGCAGTCATGGAAAAATGTTGCCTTCTAGTTACAAAGGGTGGTTAGTATCATAGTGACTTTAAAAGTGGTGAAGGCAGCCCAGTTGGTACCCATGTAGTGGACTTGTTTTCTCTTCAAGGAGGCAAGGTTACGTAACCACTTAAACGGTGGGCTCTAGAACCAAAGCCCAGCTCGTGAGTCTTCTAGCTGATGGACCTGGAGCAAGGTACTTCACTTTTGGGGGGCCCCAGTTTCCTTATCAATTAAATGGGGGTAATAATAACATTTTGATGAGGATTAAATGAGGTATTGCATGTAAAGTGCTTAGCGTGAGGACTACCACATGCCCAGTATATGTCGACCATTATAAGTAGGTCTCTGGTGTTAGCATAGGACTCACTTGGTTATGGGGCACCTGGGTGGCTCAGTCTGCCTTCAGCTCAGGTCATGATCCCAGGGTCCTGGGATCGAGCACCATATCGGGCTCCCTGCTTGTCAGGAAGCCTACTTCTCCCTCTCCCACTCCCCCTGCTTGTGTTCCCTCTCTCGCTGTCTCTCTCTGTCAAATAAATAAATAAGATCTTAAAAAAAAAAAGACTCAGTTGGTTATAATTATTTGCATAAATAGAAAAAATGAGGAAGAGTAGTAATTTTAGCTTTGTTGAAAAACAAGAAGNCTCACTTGGTTATAATTATTTGCATAAATAGAAAAAATGAGGAAGAGTAGTAATTTTAGCTTTGTTGAAAAACAAGAAGTGGTTGAAGGCACCAAGTGCAAAGAGCCTTGGGCTGGGAGGCCAGAGCTTGTTCCAACTCTGCCGCTGACTAGCTACACAGCTGAGGGTTGAGCCATGAGCTTCTGGGTCTGCAGCTCCTCTTCAGAGGAGAAGGTTTGCACCAAAGCAGCTCTGTTGTCCTTTCTAAGGTCGGCATTTTGTGAGTCCGGGAATGAGTGATTATGTTGTTTTAAATACTTCACTGTGCTAGACAGTGAATAAATATTTGTAAAGTTGAACGGAATCTGCCCACCTTATCTTTGGAATGTAGATGATTTGGTTTTATGATATGCATTGTAATGACGTGGAGAACAGCACTGATGCTTTTTGAGATTAAAAAAAAAAAAAAAGACAAGATTCAAAGTCACAGGGAAGCTCGTGTAATAAAGGACCACAAATGGATTGGCTTAAACAACAGAAATTTATCAACGTTCTGGAGGCTGGAAGCCCCAAATCAAGGTTTCGGCGGGGCTGGGCCCTTCTGGGCACCCAGAGAGAATCTGTTCCGTGCCTCTCTCCTAGCTCCCGGGGCTGTGCTGGCCATCTTTGGCATTCCTTGGCTTCTGCTGCATCACCCCCACCTCTGCCTCCAGCCTCCCCTAGCACTCTGTCTGTGGGGAGGCCTCTGCCCAAAGTCCCCTTTTGAGAAGGCCACCTGTCACGTTGGAGTAGGGGGTCTCCCTTCTAGTATGAGGTCATCTTAACTAATGACTAATGGCAGTGACCAAAGTCACATTCTGAGCTACTGGGGGCAGGACCTAAACATATGCAGCCAAATGCTCTACCACTGAGCTATACCCCCTGGACCTGAACATATGAGTTTTGGGGTAATGCAGTCCAGCCCACAGTTTGTCCTGTCCTAACGCTGCTACCTGGCCGGCCTTCCTTCCTTCCTTCCTTCCTTCCTTCCTTCCTTCCTTCCTTCCTCCTTTCTTCCTTCTTTCTTCCTTCCTTCCTTCCTTCCTCCTTCCTCCTTTCTTCTTTCTTTCCTTCCTTCCTTCCTTCCTTCCTTCCTTCCTTCCTTCCTTCCTTCCNAGCCTGTTTGTCCTGTCCTAACGCTGCTACCTGGCCGGCCTTCCGGCCTTCCTTCCTTCCTTCCTTCCTCCTTTCTTCCTTCTTTCTTTCCTTCCTTCCTTCCATCCTTCCTCCTTCCTTCCTCCTTTCTTCTTTCTTTCTTTCTTTCCTTCCTTCCTTCTTCCTTTCTTTCCTTCCTTCTTTCCTTCCTTCCTTCCTTCCTTCCTTCCTTCCTTCTTCCTTTCTTTCCTTCCTTCCTTCCTTCCTCCATCCTTCCTCCTTTCTTCTTTCCTTCCTTCCTTCCTTCCTTCCTTCCTTCCTTCCTTCCTTCCTTCCTTCCTTCCAGTGAAGGCTACTGTGCAGTACAGTATAAGTAGATGGATACTGGACAGTTTTATAAGGAATTTTCTTTACAGAAGGAGCTTTAAAGGTGTTCATAAATGGCCACCTGCCAATTCTCAGCAGTTAACCCTTTAATCCGTGGATTACCTATAACTTTTGTTTCTGATCTCACTCCTTTCTTCCTTTTCCTTTGCTGCCCCTCTGATGCTCTTGTCTTTCCTTCTCACCTCGTTGGCCTGGCGCCGTGGCTTTTTCACTGGGCATCTCACTTGTTCTAAGCGACCATTCCGCCACCAGATGGTGCACAAGGATCAGGAAAGGAATTGAAAGACGTAGGCTGATGGGGCTGCTTTTCAATATTTTGATTCGGGGCGCGGGGGCGGGGGGGAGGCTGACACAATGAACCAAAAATGAGATTCTGAGATTTCGTGGCTTTTACTTTCCATTTAATGTTATCTTCTTTTATTGTGGAAACAGAAACCAGAGCTGGAAATCATGAGGAGAAGAAACCTATACAATTTGATGGATTTAGTTAATAGGAGATTCTGATTCACAATAGATTTGACAGTAATATGGGGCTGGGATGTGGAAGCAAGGTTCTCAGGTCGGAGAGCTGTTTCTTCAAACAGAGAGATTCAGAAATCACGAGAAAGGACATCCACTGCGTGGCCAAATGCTACAGAATGACAGTAGCACAGTAGGGGACTTCAGCGTCCCCTAACTCAGCAGTGTCACATGAGGCCTGCAGCCCGAATGCAGTGTGAGCCTACAGCCACCACAGTGTGCTTGGCTTAGTGTGAATACTATTTTGGTAGTATTAGTACTAAGATTAATTGCCAACATTAAAATAATCCCAGTATTTTACACAGTCATCAGATTTCAGGCTTCTTTTCGGAAAAAAAGTAATCTGAAGATCCAGCAATGCTGGCTGATATCTTTTTTCCTGGCAATACTTGAGTGTGGCTGAGTTGTGCCTGTCCCTTTAGTCAGGACGGTGATTTCCAGTCTCACTCGTTCTTCCACCCCCTGTTATGTCACCCCGAACCTTTACCTTCATTTGAAAGGTTACCTGCCGCTGTGCCCAGCCCAGGAAAGGTATTTGAGTATGTGACCCTGCTCTCTGGTTTCACAGGGGAGGACACAGGCCCTGGAGTGGGGAGCCGGTGGCTGGCGGAGGGACACCGGCCTCATGGTTCCCGCTAACCCTTGCGGCCCCGTGAATAGGACCTGGTGGGGGGAGGCGAGACAAACACTAATTAACACGTGAACTGTTGTCACTCAGTTGTGGAAAAGGAAACGGGAGTCTTTCTCACACACACACACACACACACACACGTAGGTGAAAAAATGGGAAAGCCTGAAGTAAACGCCTTACAGAGAACTTGGAGAGGGTTGGTAGACAGACAACCAGAAGACCACAGGTCAGCAGTCAAAAGAGAGAAAGGGGCTCTGAGTGACTTCTCGGCAGGTTTGGGCTGTCTTTGGGCCAACCTCATTATCTGAGGGTTGGGAAGGTACCTGAGGAGACTAGGGAGCAAGCAGGTCGGCTAGAAACTGGATGGCTTATGATGACCCAAAGAATCAGCAGAATGCCTCCCAGTGTCCCTGCGGAATGCCTGACAGAGACTCTTCCCAGCCCAGTGTGGGAACCAATGAGGGAAAATGGATGGAGCGGCAGTGATTCCCCGGGAGGAAGGAGAGAACGTGTTGCTGGCCTCAGTGAAGAGGAATGGCGGTATGAATGGGCGGAGCCATCCCCCGGATGACTTATTAGCAACCGCAAGCATTTACTGAGAGTTTACTCTGTGTGGGCTCCACACTGAGGTGGATAAGCGTGATACCGTTGCAGCCCCCCAAGGCCCAGCCTGGTGCTACATTTGCTTAATCCGATCTGGGTTGGGCTCGTGGTGAAGGCATAGCATACTCTGGACCTAATCTGAAATAGTTGAGATACACAGTTTTGGTTGGATAGCATGTCACAAGTTTTAAAGAAATATAGTTTTAATTTCTGGCATGTGCCAAGTTTGTTTCAAAGGGTCACTAAGCTAGAGGACTGACAGATTTGTCAGTGAACCTTCATCCTAAAAGGGTATGGAAATGACTTTTGGGAAAGCATAGTCTGGCAAATCTTATTTCCATTCAGGGCATGCTGGTAAAATCTACAAAAGGAGTATCTCACTAAAGACTTAAGCAAATGGTCTTTGTAGAGAGAAGATAGCTTGGTTTGGGGAAGAGTGGGGGGAATATGTGGGGCTGGTAAAGATGCAGCGATGTCCCTTTTCACCTTCCAGAAGCCTCTCTGATGCTTGAGAGGAAGCAGCCCTGGAGGGATGGTCCTGCAGGTTTGAAAGCAGGCTCTGAGGAAGGAAGACAACCGTGTGATTGTTTAAGTGCTCATCCCTGCCTGCAAATACAAACCGTGTAGCCCTGAAGGAATGAGTGCCCAGACCAGCTGTGTGTAACACTTTTGTAACTGATTCTAGAAGAGTACCTGCTTCTTTCAGTTTGTGGACCCTCTTCCGCTCTCCGGGCCAGAGGACCGTGAAACCAGTCAGGGTAAGCGGCCAGAAGATCCGAGAGATCCAAGGGCTACACTCATCCACAGCATCTGGAGGAAAGTAATTCCAGTTGTAAACTTACAATGTCCAGTAAAACCCCAGGCTTTTAAAAGGTCATCTCAAGAAAAACCTTAATGTTCTCTAAGCCTGAGAGAAAAACCCAATTCTCTGCTTGATATTACAGGGTTTGGTGCCATTGCTCAAAATTCAACAGTTCCACCCAAATTTATTGAGTCCCTGTTATGAGCAAAGACTAGAACTGGACGTGATTCTGGAGAAACGTGCAGACTGAGAAGGGCCTGTGAGATTTTTTCTCCTTGCTTTCTTACTGCATTCAGCCGTTCACTTTTTCCCTATTTGTTCCAAGGGCATATTCGCACCCGCGACAGAGTGAGGCGTTTTCTTCCATTTTACTTGCTTATTTAGTTTGTGTGCACTAAGGAAGAAAAAAAAAAGTTTGAGTTCATTCCTACCCCAAAGAGGGCATCTTCCTCGTTTTCACCAGCAGACTTAGTTGTTTGGCCTGATGCTGCCCTTCCTGGAAGTCGGCTTTCTCGCCATTTGCAATGTCATGGTTTGCTACACCCGCAGAGCCATTCCAAAGGGTGACTTCTCATACTGGGGAAACAGTTTTGTTTGTGGGAGTGTTCTTTCTGGTCCCTGGCATTCTCTAAGAGCTTCAACATTAATACTGAATCAAGAGCTGCTTTTTTTCTGTTAACCTGTCCCTACTGACTAGCTTTGCATAAACATATTTTTTTCCCTGCTTCTTTAGCTCACTGTGGAAGACCTCTTCACCAGGCTCAGTGTCTTTGTCCTTAACTTTTTCCCCATGCACTCCTCCCCGACCCCTCCTTCTTTTAGCCTCAACCTGTAGCAAGAAATGCACTTTATACTACCGCCCAGTCTGAGTATATGCTATAGAACAGGTTTCTTGAAACACACACTCCTAATATACATGATCGCTCTGCTACATTCCGTTCTGTCCTTTTTTATTAAAAACATGCTGATTGTGATGCACTGAGTTTGTCAGCCTGTTATAAAAGCAATGCTCTAGTTATTGTGAATAAAGCCTAAACTATTGGCTCACGCTTTTTGCTCATTCTCTCTTTATTTCATTGCCAGAATTAAATAGCATTGTTTTGAAATGATAGAAAAATAACTATGGACCCCCATCTTAGTAGGGCAACAATGACCATTTTTGAACATTCTGTCCCTACCCTCCTTCTCCTTATGTAGGCTTAGCCCCATGGTCAGGACACCCACTGTGAGCTCTGGGAGGGGTGGGGGGAGGGGGCCGTTTGTCTGTCTGCAGGATCTCCTGAGTAGTGAGGAGCATGCAGTCTCCTTGAGGAATAGTTTTTTTTTGTTTTTTTTTTTTTGTTTTTTTTTTTTTAAAGATTTTATTTATTCATTTGACACAGAGAGAGAGATTACAAGTAGGCAGAGAGAGAGGAGAGAGGAGGAAGCAGGCTCCCTGCCGAGCAGAGAGCCCGATGTGGGCCTCGATCCCAGGACCCTGGGATCATGACCTGAGCCGAAGGCAGCGGCTTTAACCCACTGAGCCACCCAGGCGCCCTTGAGGAATAGTTTTATTTGTTGAAAACACTTTGACATTTACTTAGTATTTGGCCTTCAGTTAGAATGCTAACCGATTTTTATTGAACTTGCTAATATTCTTTTCATTAAGCATTTTTTTCTTATAAAATCATGCATATGAATTTGGGAAATTCCAGGCAAGTACAAAGAAGAAAATAACACTTATAATTCCAGTCTTCCAAGATAGTCACTATGAGCAACTTCGTGTCTTTCCTTTATATAGTGTCTATGTAAGTATTGCTTTAAGTTGTTGCTATACTATTCCATGTACCTTTTTATATTCTTTTTTTTAATGTAACATTATACTGTAGGCCTTCTCACTTATTGAAATCATTTAACAGATAGCATTTAAAAATTTCTCTATTGTCGGTAATTTATGTAGTTTACAGGTTTGTTGTTTATGTGTTACTATAAAGAACTACAGTAAGCATTAATGCCTAAATGTTTATCGGCATTGTAAGATCCATCTTTAATCCAGATTTAAACAGTAGGCTTATTGGGTCAGAAGGTATGGGCACTTTTTGGAGTCTTGACACTGACGGCTGAGTCAAGTTTGGGATTCGAGAGAGGACTGTTGTTTTTTAAACATAAGAGAGACTTAGAATTATTTAGTATCTATGTGTAAGGAGTCTCAGGAGGGAGGTCCAGTGTCAGAATGCCGAATCCACATTCCTGAAGACATAGGTGAGGGTAGACAGCCAGGCCAGAAGATGATACTGTATTCTCTGACATAGGGAGCGAGTAAGTTGGCAAGGGTGGGGGTGGGGGCGACTGTGTTTGTGCACTTGAATGTGTACCAATGTGGGAGGAGCTAAGGAAATCCTGTGGAACGATTTTTATCCTCTTGACTTTTATCTTCCCAGAGTCAGGGAGTAAGGATGGAGGTAAGTAATAGGAAGGGCTTGGCAGTGACTTGCAGTAACCCCTGTGGGGAATAGAAGCAACCCTTGACTTGAAGTGGTAAGTGGAGAGTTTCCAAGTCACACTGGAAATTTCACTGAGCTGGACTGTCATACCCATAAAGTAGTACCAACCTGCAAAGTCCTCTGCAGTTTTTCTCAGGAGTGCCTGATGCCTCGGTAGAGAAGCAGAGATGAGAGTGGATGGGCTGATCTGGATTGGGAGTCTGTCGAGTGGCTGCTGCAGTTGGAAAAGGGGTTAAGGAGGTGAGGACTCTAGCAATACTGTTGTTTAAGTGATGTGTTATGGGTTACAGGGCACCAGAGGAAGGGCCTGTCAAGTGGGTTGAGTGGGTGGAAAGGAACATATTCTATAGGTTTATATTTGCAGCTCAGATCTTGAAATACAAGCCAGCCCTGAATAGGTGGTGTTGGCGAGGTGACAGTGTTGGAGATAGGAAGGTTCCTGGATGCCTCTCTTCTTGGAAGCTAGTTTTGGGTCTATTAATTTTCAATCTTTAAGAACCAAAGCTGCTACTGGATGCTCTCACCTTTTATCTTTAAAGAGAAGATGCTATCACTGGTTCAAAGCAGCAGACTAAGTAGATTGGTATTGGTCTGCATTGTGCTTCCTGCAAAGGCCTAAGGGTACCTCCCTGGACATGCTTCAGCAATAAAATTACAGAAATGCCCAGAGTAGTTTGCATTCTGGGTCAAAGCGACAAATTTGGGCTATACCCAGTTAGGTCAAGGATTATACTAGTGGACACTCTGAGGATGAAGAATACTTGGATTAACCAGACATGTTTGGATTTAAAGGATCATCTGGTACAGAACCAGACCCCTCAGAAGGGCTCCTAGGATAGGAATGGAAGATCTTGGTGGAGCTAAGTGTCCACCAGATGCCAAAGCATTTGGGCTAAATGTAAGAAGTCAGCCTTGTTCAATGCACTTCATTGGATTTTATGGTTATTTCTGGAGTTAGCATTTTCCAGAAGGGTATTACCAGTCAGCCTTTCCATTATGCCTCTTGTCTCAGCAGTACCTGGAAGGGGGATGTCTGGGTGTTATTTTCTGAAGTCAGATGAAGTTAGTTTATGACATCACTTGAATGTAAGTTGGCTCTTTGTAAATATTGAAAGAACCCTTCCAATTGCTTTCCTCCTAATCTCAAGCTAATGCTAATCAATAAAGGTGTTTGATTAACCTCTCAACATATTATTCAAATGTGCCTTGAATGACTAAACTGATAAATTAATTGCTAGAGGTGATGAACTCTTGTGAGTCACTGCAATTCATTCTGCTGGTTCTCTCAAGCCACCTATCTCAAGCCACCTTAACTCTGGAGGCATGGCAGACACCAGACACCACAAACACAAGCTATGTTCTGTCTCAGAGCAGAATTTGAGAGGAGGGCTAAATCTCTCAACACTGTCTTATGCAAGGCAATTATGGGATAAACTTGAATCAATTTGTTGCTTCTTTTGAATTTAGAATGTATTTCTACATTTTATATGGGCTTTACAGATGTGTGTATCAGGTTCCTGATCATCTTTTCTCTTTGAACTCATTGTTAGAATAAAGAGTTGCTCTTTGTTCATTGCCCTACATCGTTGATCCGTGTTTAAGAAAGGAAGCCCTGATCTTGAGAGATGGTTGCTATGTAGAAGAACTAGAAAATAATCCACAATGAAACTCAACCCTACTTCCAACCTCTCATTGGAACTTTGGGTATCCATCTGAGTGCCCCCAATTAAAAGTAACACTTAGGTTGTGGAGAAATCTGGAAGGAATCACAGGATGATCTTGAGATCTGGAAATAGAACCAATAAGAAGACAACATGAAACCAGGGTTATTTCTCCTGGAAGGAAAATGATTCATGGTAGCCTAAAAGGCTGTCTTCAAATATGTGTAGAGTTAGTTACAACATACTGTCTTTTAATATACTCTGTAGATAAAATCAGGGAAAATTGGTTTAAACTGTAACAGAAGAGATTTAGGTTAGATGGGAAGGAAAAAATTTTCTGATGGGAAATGCCAAGTGAACACTAAGAAAATGTTTGGATTTAATTTCTCAAGACATCTCTAGACCATTTGCTAGACATTGGATTGAATAGACTTATCCATTGGTGATGATTCAAAGCTGAACCTTGTTCTCAGGATTCTGAGGTTTTATGGTTCTATCACCATTCTTCCTCGTACTTTTATTTTTTATTTATTTTTACTTTTTATTTTTTTTTCCACCTGTACTTTTAGAATGTTACTTTTAGGATGATCTCTTCTTGGAAGTAAAAATACCTTTCCCAATTTAATTCTTAGAAAACAGTGACTGTGTTCCCTTACTGAATTATTTATTACCTATGCTGATAGTGAAATGGGTATTTAAGAAAATGCTGCGTTCTCAGCAGATATTTAAAATTCCAGACTGAGGGTGATGTTTCTTAAAGATTCTAGAGCAGGGCTTTCACACTTGCTTTCCCTCACTTGTGATATCTTGGTTCTTAAGTCCTTGTTCTAAGAGATGTTTTCTTCCCAAGATAGAATATAACCTGATTAAGAAGACTTTAAATTCTATAGGTTGGAGCTAGGAGGAGTTCTGAGGAAAGAGGCTGGTTTCTTTTGGTCCTTAGATCACTACCTAATGTGTTTTTATGACCTATGTCCTGATGTTCAGAGCCAAACCTCTTCAATAAAAGGAGGTGAATATTTTGTTTATAAAAAGTTTTTAAAGGGGCATCTGGGTGGCTCAGTCTGTTAAACATCTACCTTCAGCTCAGGTCATGATCCCTGAGTCCTGGGTCGAGTCCAGAGTCCTGGGGCTCCCTTCTCAGTGAGGATTCTGCTTCTTCCTCTTCCTCTGCCCCTCCCTGCTTATGCGTGCACTCTCTCTCTCTCAAGTAAATAAATAAAATCTTTAAAAAAAGTTTTTAAAATTTTAATTCTTGGGCGCCTGGGTGGCTCAGTGGGTTAAAGCCTCTGCTTTCGGCTCAGGTCATGATCTCGGGGTCCTGGGATCGAGGCCCGCATCGGGCTCTCTGCTCAGCGGGGAGCCTGCTTCCTCCTCTCACTGTCTCTCTGCCTGCCTCTCTGCCTACTTGTAATCTCTCTCTCTCTGTGACAAATAAATAAATAAAATCTAAAAAAAAAAAAAAAAAATTTAAAATTTTAATTCTTTTGGCTTTCAGTATATATCGTTCTTCTCTCCATGACACATTTAACCTCTACTGAATTTTATTTTTTTAAGAAGCCAAAGCAACAACCTGATGAACTAAATCATGATTCTAAACTTCTCACACAGTGCATTAAGAGACTTAATCTCCCATCAAATAAATATTATACCATTTGACAATTTCTTTTTAA
>LNAC01000079.1:3623179-3671927 GCA_002007465.1 Ailurus styani
GAGCCCGATGCGGGCCTCGATCCCAGGACCCTGAGATCATGACCTGAGCCGAAGGCAGAGGCTTTAACCCACTGAGCCACCCAGGCGCCCCCATCTGACAATTTCTGAAAAGCATTATTTACTGTACCTCCAAGGTACCAAAGTAAATTTCTGCATGTTATGGTATCTTCCATTCATTTAAAGCTTTTAAAATGCATTGAAATATAAACCCTTACTTAAAATACACATTTTGAAACTTGATTGAAAATAAGATCAGGTTGCTGCCAAATGTAGCCAACACACTATCTAAATTGTTTCAAATCTATCATGAAGACAAAGACCATTGTTACATGAGATGTTTTATTCTGAAGCTCTCAGCCAAGTTACCCACAAAGTGGAGGAAAGAGCTTAGGTTTAAGACTTAGTTTGATCTTCAACAAAGCTGTCAAGAACATACAATAGGAAAAGGACAATCATTCAATAAGTGGTGTAGGGAAAATTGGTTATCCACACGCAAAAGAATGAAATGGGACCCTTCTCTCACTCCATATTCAAAAAAATCAACTGACAGTGAATTAAGACTTAAATGTAAGATCTGTAACTGCAAAACTACTAGAAGAAAGCGTAGGGAGAAAGCTTCATGACATTGGTCTGGGCAACAATATTTTGGATATTATTCCAAAAGGAAGGGCAACTAAAGCAAAAATAGACAAATGATGTTACTTCAAACTAAACAGCTTCTTCACAGCAAAGGAAACAATCAACAGAATGAAGAAAATATTTGTGAACCATACATCTGTTAGGAGGTTAATATCCAAAATATATAAGTAACTCAAACAAGTCAATAGCAAGAAAATAAATAACCTGATTAAAAAGTGAACAAAAGACCTGAACAGGTATTTCTTCAAAGAAAGCATATAGACAGCCAACAGGTATATGAAAAGATGCTCAACATCATTAATCATCAGAGAAATGCAAATCAAGACAATAGGAGATCACCTCACATTGGTTAGAATGATTGTTACCAAAAAGACAAAAGATAATAATGTTGGTGAAAATGTAGAGAAATGGAAATGTTGCTGGTGGGAATGTAAACTCGTGCAACCATTATGGAAAACAGTCTGGAGGTTCCTCATATAATTAAAAATAGAACTGAGGTTTGATCCAGCAATCCCACTTCTGGGTATATTTTCAAAGGAAATGAAATCAGTATCTTGAAGAGATATCTGCACTCCCAAGTTCTTTGCAGCATCATTCACAATAGCCAAGATATGGAATTAACCTAAGTGTCCATCAATAGATGAGTGGAGAAAGAAAATGCGGTATATATGTGTGTGGGGTGTGTGTGTGTGTGTGTGTGATGGAATACTTTCAGTTATAAAAAAAAGAAATCCTGTCATTGGTGATATCATGGATGAACCTGGATGACATCACATCTAGTGAAATAAGCCATGGACAGAAAGACAAATACTATATGATCTCACTTAACATGCGAGGGGGAATCTAAAAAGTTAAAAGTCATAGAGGCATATAGAGTAGAACCGTGATTACCAAGAGTGGGGAGGTGGGGGAATGGGGAGATATTAGTTGAAGAGCACAGAGTTGCAGTTATAAGATGAGTAAGTCTAGAGATCTGCTGTTCGTGATGATGACTACAGTTGAGAATACCGGATTGAGTAATTTACTAAGGATTGGAAATTTACTGAGGGAGCAGATTTCAGGTGCTGTATCACATACACACAATGGTGACCATGTGAGGACATGAAATGTTAATAGCTTGACTATAGTAATCACTCCCCTATAGATAGATGTCGATCAGATCGCTCTGTTGTATGCATTCAATATATACAATTTTTATTAAAAAAAAAGACTGAGAATATAGTCCCTTTCTTGCTTTCTCACCATTTCTTAGTGCTTTATCTTCTTTCCCTTCCCTTCTCTCCCTTTTCTTCCTCTATTATCAATAAGTTGCCATAGTTGTGATATGGAACTTGGGTGTAATTTTACAAGACCAGTGCTCTAACCCCTGAGCTATGGAGCCAACCGCTGGGTGTAATTTTAAAAGTAAACTTTTCTGCTGTTTTTAACACTTTATTTTTGCCTTGTGAAGGAAAACTTTATTATTTTCTCAAAAGAGTTACATACTTCCTCTCTATATTTTTCTGCCTATAAAACATTTGTGACTCCAAAAAGGAATAATTTTTTAAACCCTCTAATATCAATAAGCCATGTTTGTGATGCACATGTTTCTTGGTTCTCGGATGGGTTAAATGTAATTTTCAGATGAGATAGTTTTCATGCTGGTGAGAATTTTTTCATTTGTTCAGAATTATCATCGTTTGTAAACCCTGCCATTTAATTTCCAGTGTCTACGTAGAATGATTTAGCTGATCAAGTTCTGTTTTTCTCTGTCCTTTATTTGTTCTAGATACATTTCATATTGCTTT
This sequence comes from Ailurus styani, assembly GCA_002007465.1. Classification (NCBI taxonomy): domain Eukaryota; kingdom Metazoa; phylum Chordata; class Mammalia; order Carnivora; family Ailuridae; genus Ailurus; species Ailurus styani. The sequence goes on from LNAC01000079.1 coordinate 3,625,606, forward strand.
TCAGTCGACAGGGGAAATTACGGCTGCAGAAATGGTACACGACTCTCCCTGACAAAGAGAGGAAAAAAATCACCCGGGAAATTGTTCAGATTATTCTCTCTCGTGGTCAGAGGACAAGCAGCTTTGTTGACTGGAAGGAGCTAAAACTTGTTTATAAAAGGTGTGAGTAACTTTATGAGAACTGTCTTTCTCATTATTGCTTTGGATTGTTTAATCCTGAACATTTTCAATTACAACACTAATTGCATCACTTACTGAAATCTTTGGAGTCTGGAGCCCAAATATTTGAACCAATAGACTAACAAAAAAGAACTCTCATTTATTGAAAGGCTTTCCATGTACCAGGATGGATTCTAGGGATGTAATCTACATGATAATGTACAAGTGCATTCAAGAAATAGCTTCTGGGCGCCTGTTACATTTCCAGCACCTCTAATGACTGCGGATGCTGTAACAAACAAGACAGAGACCAGTGCTGCTCTTATAGAGTGTACTCATTGGTTAGGCAGACAAAACCTTATCTGTTAGTAACAAATGTTATAGGAAAAAAATGCAGGTGAAGGTGGTAGAGAGATGGGCAGCTTTTATTATTGCTATTATCATTCAGATTTGCAAAGGTGGAAACTGAAGGCACAGAGAGTTTCTAAGTAATTAGTCTTTAATCACAGGAACTAAGGGGCAGTTGGGAGAGCCAGGATTCAAATGTATATACCCTTCTGGCTTTATTTTTTTTATTTTTATTTTATTTTATTTTATTTATTTTTTTTTTTAAAGATTTTATTTATTTATTTGACACAGAGAGAAAGATCACAAGTAGGCAGAGAGGCAGGCAGAGAGANTTTTTTTTATTTTTATTTTTAAGATTTTATTTATTTATTTGGAGAGAGAGCACATGAGTGGGGGTGGGGGAGGGGCAGGAGGAGAGGGAGAAGCAGGCTCCCCACTGGGCAGGGAGCCCAACTTGGGGCTCCATCCCAGGACCCTGAGATTATGACCTGAGTTGAAAGCAGATGCTTAACTGACTGAGCCACCCAGGCACCCCTCCTTCTGGCTTTAAAACCTATATATTCTCTCATTATTGCACCTGCTTGCCATAGCAAGACCATACTGGCAAGCAACTTCAGTTTATGGATAAGGAAACTGAGGCCCTAAGAGGTAAAGCCATTTTGCCCATAGAGGCCCAAATAACTGATGTCTAAGCCAGGACCAGACCCCAGCCCACCTGACCCTGCATTCGGCATCTACTGCCACTTCCAGAAGGAAGATGCACATTGGGAAGGCTCTTGCAAAGGGTGTTTATAAAACCTGAAAGGCAAAAACAGAGGCAACTTGGCAGGCTGTATTTAATGGAGTAAATTACCAGGAAGTGCCCGGGCAGAGCTGCTGCCACCCGGTCCAAGGTTAAAGCTTTTAGTACTAGCATCCGGAGAGATGTCAGTGAAGGCCCCTTTTAATAAGCATCCCAGGGACGGCAAGGCAAAGTCCCAGGAAGCACTTGTCAACAAGAAGCTTGTCCCTCTCTACTCTCTGCCTGCTGGCTTTTTAAAACTTTGAGTTCATTTGTGCTTTAAGCCGTTGTATAAAGAATAGGCTTTAACCGTTCTCTCAACAGATATTTGCAGTGCCTGGGTACATGATGGCGAGCAGGACAGACTCGACCCCTGCCTTTGGGAAGCCAGTGACCTAGCGGGGCAGAGACAGGCCATGAAATGGGCAATGAAGAGCACTAGCCGCTCTGATGGGGGAGGCACAGGCGTGCACAGCCGGGCATCCAGTCCAGGGGGGGAGGTTAGAGATTTCCCAGAGGAGAGACATCCAAGCTCAGAGCTAAGGGGGGACATCCGTGTTAACCACACAGATGGGGGTGGGGAAGAGGATTTGAGGCAGAAGAAAGACATTGGGGTGGACCGAATGGGCTGAGCATGGGTCCCATTCAGAAGGAGTGCAGCACTGTGTGAGGTGAGAGCCTGGTTCGGGGACTTGAGGTTCAGAAAGGACGGTTCACAAGCAGGGGAGGGGCAGGAGAAGGCACCCCTATTACTGTGGGCCAAGGACTCTGTCTCCCTGATAATAGTTCCTCGGGGCAAAACAGTGTTGAGAGTATTTCATATAATTAACCGAAATAACCAATGGCCACCCTATTTTTATATATTCTCTTCCACGTATTGGGAGGCTATTGGATGTGATATATGATGACTTCTTTCTTGGGTTTGGATGGGGAGAGTCTCTGGAGAAGAGGGAACTTTGCATATTCACTGCAGAAAATACCACCTTTGGGTTGTTGGATGTGTCATCGTCTTTTACTTTTCTTTCTTCATGTTTTTCCTTTCAAGGTATGCTAGTTTATATTTTTGCTGTGCTGTAGAAAATCAGGACAATGAGCTCTTGACGCTCGAGATTGTGCACCGTTACGTGGAGCTGCTGGACAAATACTTTGGAAATGTAAGTGCTGTTCTGGTCTATTTGGAATCAGTCCGTATTTCAGTTCTTACGTCAGTTCTGTCTTTATCACATTCCTTCTCTCTCTCAAGTCTAAAATATGAATTACATTTGCACAAGGATCAGAATGAGAGGCATTCTCCCCCTTCCTGTGGTTCTTTGTAAACAGAGGATCCAAAGCTTTTAAGAGGCAGCTGAGTCTCTGTCTTCAGACCACAACCGCCCTAGAGAGCTTGTTCAATGAACGAGAACTTAATTGTGAAGGTCTCCTTGATGTTTTCCTTCTCATTCTTCACCGCCTGTCATCTCTCTTCTATTCTGACTTTTTAATCCCCTCTCTGGCTTCTTTTAATAAGCTCCAAATGTTCTCTAATATTTATATGTAAAAAAAAAAAGCCAAACAAATAAACAAGGAAACCCAAATCCTTTTCCCTTTCCTATTGCTATTTAATTTCCATGCCTTTACTGCCAAGTAATATCCTGTATGAAGTGCCCCCATCCTTAGAAATCATTCATTCTTTTTTTTAAAAAGATTTTATTTATTTGACACAGAGAGAGAGAGATCACAAGTAGGCAGAGAGGCAGGCAGAGAGAGAGGAGGAAGCAGGCTCCCTGCTGAGCAGGGAGCCCGATGCGGGCCTCGATCCCAGGACCCTGAGATCACGACCTGAGCCGAAGGCAGAGGCTTTAACCCACTGAGCCACCCAGGTGCCCAAGAACTCCTTCACTCTTATGGCTCGGGCTCCACCTTTATGGCTCCCAGGAAATCATAAAGTTACCACTGGCCCCTTCCTAATGGTCAACACCAGTGATGCTTCTTCAGTCTTCCCTTGCCTCGCCTCTCTGCAGCAACGGATTTTTGCTTGTCATTGCTTCCCTTTCTTTTTTTGCCACAACCCTGAGTTCTGCTGATCCTCATCCTGTTTCTGAAGCCTTGGTTCCTGCCCCAAGCTCTCTTCCTCCCCCTGCCCTTCTACTCTCCTTGTGTGTCTCCCTGCCTTCGCCTTCTGGAATCTGTGACCAGATGCCTCTCTTTTTCCTTCTGCTGAGGACAGTCTTCTCTGGGCTTCTCCCAGCCATCTCATTCATAACATGTCAAGAACTATAATCATCTTCTGCAAACCTGTTCTGTCTTGTGATTGAGTTTATTATGTCCCAGGATCCTTCAGTGCTTCTTTCTTCTTCATCCACCCTTTGCTAACGGCTGCCTTTGTCTATTCAGATGGGACTATAGTCCATCTCTTCCTTCCACTCTCACTAGTACAGGTGTACTTGAGATTGCAGTTTTGCTTTTCTTTGAAACCTCATCTCTCGCCCTTTGTGCCTCTGGGCTTGTCTCTGCTTCCCTTTCCTGGCTTGTTAGTTACCATCTTCCTTGCAATGCTTGGGTCCAGGTGACGGTTGTCCTCAGCCACTTTCCATCATCTATAAGGAATGAAAGCCCAACTTTGGAGCCTGGCATTTAAGCTGAGACCACGTCTCCATCCTTCTCGTTGTTCTTCTTTTCATCCCTGACACGCTCAGTGCTCCAACTGCAGAACAGCCTGGTATTATCCTGGTATCATCCGTGTGGAAGGTTTGTGTGAACACCAAACTGCCCCTGTCTTGAGATCATGACCTGGGACTTAGTTGCTTGATTTTTTTCAACACTTGTGAGTAACTCTGGGCCAGATTTTAGCTAATGTTCCAGAAACATGCCAGCCAGTTCATGCTCTTAAGAAATAAGTCACTGGATTTGGAATATATTTTCTCTCAGTAAGGCTCCCTTCCTGTTCCCTGGCTCACTGAGGATTTCTAGTAAGTGTTGTTGGGAGTTTGCTTCCCCGGGACTTTCTGTGCTCTGGTCAGTGGAATGAGTAGCATTTGCAGTATTGGCTGGGATTTTATCAGATTACTTGCAACAATTTCCACAAGGGTGAGTACTTGAAAGGTTTTTGAAAGAATTTTTACTCTCTCCCTCCCTTCATCCCTTTTATTCCCCTTTATTTTCCTTCATAAATGATGTTAGAAGATGACCTTAAATGTTGCATGGGAGATTTTAGATCATTGGTCAGTACAGAGAATAAGACAGACCTTTTTTCTTTCTTTCTCTTAGCAATTAGCTGTTTATTTTCATTTTTTAAAGAGATTTGCAAGTGTATAATTTCATGTTTTGAACATGAGATTATTTAATTTTATGCTTTCCATTATTCGAAGGAAGCCTGACATTTTGAAATCCACTGCAAACTTGGCTTTTTGTAAAGGCCTGAAGGTGTTTTCCTGAGGCCCAGGTTTCCTAAGACCTGCCTTCTACTCCTAATTTCTGCACTCTGGTTTGACCTGTTGTGTTTTCCTAGTTCCCTGACTGTGGTGATGTGAATGGGGGTTAAATTTTGATGTCGGTCTTATCTGACCACATATTAGATATTTCAGAACACATTGCTTTCTTAAGAGAATCTAAATCACCTTCACCAAAGTTGAGCCCAGTTAAGATATAAGGAGAATCAGAATGAATTCCTATTTCTCTAACATTAATTTTTCATCCTATTTTGGCGTACCTTTAGAAGCTCTGTCTTTGCCATGGACCAAAATTTAATTCACTAAAAAATTCAATGAATCTTTTATTAAGCTAAGAGCAGCTAAGAGCGATTCAAGGCTGTCTGCCCAGTAGGTGTTCAGTTCTTATTAATTAACTGCGATGAGCAAAGCCTACCAATACTGATTCTCATTGACATCATCTCAGGAATAATATATTTCTCTTTGGCTCTTTTTTCCTCTTGTGTTAATCCTGAAGGTTTCCTAGAATTCTTCCCTTAATAGTATCGAAGAGAAAACTTTGTACCGAGCTTCTCTTATAACATTGGAAAATGCTACCTTCCTATGACAGATAAATCAGAATCTCCGGGTACTAATTTATGTGTTTCGTGAGAATTTTTCAATTCCAGGGAGATTTACAAGGATTAACTAGTTAATCTTTCGATCTTCAGTAAATAGCATTAACCCCAATTTACTGAGGCTAAGAGGAAATGTCCCAGAATCTCCCGGTAGATAAAGGTCTGTCTGGGGATTTAGCTACTTGCCATATTTTCCCATTACAGACTATCGTGTGAATTTTTACAGATGTGCTCAGAGGGTATGGGTGTCACTGTCCCAGAGAGGTTTGACCTTGATTTTGGAAGTTTTCTGGGAGGAAGTGGAGGGCTCTGAGTCCTGCCGGGTCCTGGTGTCTACTCACTCACTAACCAGACCCATGATTTTGGCTGGGGAATAAATCTCTAATTTACACATAAGAAAAATAACACTCAAAAAAGGTTACTAGAGGGCACCTGGGTGGCTCAGTGCGTTAAGCCTTTGGCTCAGGTCATGATCTCAGGGTCCTGGGATCGAGGCCTGCATCAGGCTCTCTGCTGAGCAGGGAGTCTGCTTCCTCCTCTCTCTCTGCCTGCCTCTCTGCCTACTTGTGATCTCTCTCTCTCTCTCTGTCAAATAAATAAATAAATAAAAATCTTAAAAAAAAAGGTTACTAGAAATATTTACTTTGCTAGTCTCATGGGACTATTGTGAGGATGGAAGAGACAGTGTGATTAACAATACTGTACCTACTGTCAGTTGCTATGTTGTTGTGTCTTACAGTGTAAGTGTTGTGTGTATGGTTTTATACATTTACTGTATATAATTTAAGCTTTTTGTATTTACTTTAGAACAGAATTTAGTAAGAGAAGGTTCTTAGACTCTATCCAAAAGTATTTAGTTATTGAAATGCTAGAAATAATCTTCTGCATCATGTATTCTGCTATAAGAGGCCAAATTATAGGCCAAATTATAGTAAAGCATAGGCTAAGAGGTCAAGTGTAAAATTAAATTATCACTGTTTCTGCCTTTTATAAGCTTTCCTCCAGAATACAGATACACAAGAAAGGAGGAAAAAAAAAAAACAACTAACAGGCTCCTGTGTTTATAAACATGGAAACCATTTGTTTTTGCATGATTAGATGTCATGTGGTCATTTGAACATCAGGGGCATATTCCTGATGTACTAGGACAGGACCCTTGAGGTGACTCAGAAGTATTTGAGGTATTGGTCTGCATTTGGTCTAAGGTCTGGGAGATGTTTCCTATTCTTCCTTGTGGATACAGCAACCCCTTGGGGTTAGACTCAAAGAATAACCATAGAAGGAGCATTTTGGAGTTGCTGTATATGAAAATAGTGGCTCAGTTGTAACACTCTCTATAATTCCAGTAGAACTTGTGCATCTGTTTCCTTATGATCTAGAGATAGTAATTGTATATCCAAGTTGCCTCTGTATGTGCATGTGTGTGTGTGCATGTGTGCGTGCGTGTGTGTGTGTGTCTGTGTATCTGGCTTTGCGTGCCGTGTTACTTTATTCCCATCCCTTGAAACTAGATGCAGTAAATTAATTGCCCCATGGCTGCTGGCCAGCCCTACAGGTTGTCGTTCTGAGAGTGGGGTTTGAGAGGGTCCCAGAAAACTAGAGAACTTGCGTTAGTAACTGTCAAGTTCGTCTTGCAGGATTCTGATTGCTGGTTTCTTCTAATGAGGCTCCTGTGTGTCTCAGATTCCTCGTCTACACCTGCCTTGAACTCTGAGGTTCTTCAGCTCTTGCTACTATAACTCCTGACTTCCTGCCTCTTCTGACCTCTGGTAACTGCTCGCTTCTCCTACCTTCTCTAATGAGCACGGATGTCTGATCTATTGGGCTTTCTTTTTTTTCTCTATATTGTTTAAAATTACACATTTTTTATATATCCTTCTAGACATGTACAGTTTTATTTTTAAATGAGATTGCATTATGCATATTATCCTGCAACTTTTTCTTTTTATCTCTCCCCTGCCCCCCGCCATGGCCATCCGTGGAAATCTCTCTCATTCTTTCCAACTTCTACACAGAATTTCCATGTCGTCATGGCAGGCAAAGATAGACTGTTGAGGGAAGAGGGAAGTAACTCTAGGTATATACACGCGCTTGTTGTAGATTTACCCACTTGACGCTGCTTTCTAACAAATGAGGAGACCATGACCTTTGCAGATGAGTTAGGTGAGTTTTTCTGAGCTGGCCATTTATGACAGCGGTATATACCTAACTGTTTACCTTGTGGAGTCTGTAAGTTTATTGACCTAAATCCTAAATATATGGAATGCTCTGCTAAAATGTTGACATCCATTTTATGTAAAGTTATAGCATCAGTAGCATCAGAGAATTGTTGATATGGGGAGCCATTAATTCTCAGCGTCGTAGAAACAAGGCCAAAGTGGTGACTGACTCATTTATCCTGCAGACGTCTATTGCGTCCTCTTCTGTAGTACTAGGTACTGGGGATAGCGAGATGACTGATAAGATAAGGTCTGTGCCTGAGCTCACAGTACTGGGGGAGGGATTGATCAGTCGGCATATACTAGGGCCCACAAGCCATAACTGAGAACACAGAGCAAGTGGTGTGAAATCGGAATGGGGGAAAGAGGCTTTGGTGGAATCATCGTGCCCCTGACTTTTGAATTTGGCCTTGGAAAAGGAGCTTAATTTTACTAGGAGAATAAAGAAAAGGCCGTCTGGGGGTCATCCCAAGGATTATTGGAATGGGCAAAGGGGAAAGGCATAAGAGAACCCACGAGTTGGTGTGTGGCTCTATGCCTCTCTGCTAGGCAGAGGAATGGAAGCTTGGTCCTGAACATAAGACCCCACACAGGAGAGGAACAATATTGCAGGTCAGCGGAGTGGTCGTGGTTGTTGGCCTTGGGTGCGGATGGACACCACCTAGAAGGTCACTGCGGTGGCCTTGATGAGAGATGCTGCAGTTCTGAGCAGCGGCAGCGAACAGGGAGAAGACAGGAAGGGTTGGGATTTATTTATGATAGAATCAATAGGAATCGGTGACCAGACTGAGAGGGATGAGAGTGAAGGAGGGAGAGGGGTGAGGGGGAGAGGGAAAGAAGTTGGACCTGTGGGATGAGTTTGATTGGGCCACAGATAGAGGTTGCAGCTATGAAGCAAAACAAGGTCTACAGGGAAAAGAATTCACTTAAACTCAGTTTGGCACCTGGCGACTTGGGCTGAGGAATATCCAGGCAGAGAGGTCTAATGAGCAGGTGGAAATATGGGACTCACCCCAGAACGAGATCAGGGCTAGTCATGTAGGTTTGTTAAGACACCTGCATGCCAGACACAGCCACAGAACAATTGTCTAGAATACACGCAGGGTGAAGAGAAGAGGCTTTCATGAAAAACACCAGCCTTTAAGCAGAAGGTGGGTCACTGGAATGTAAGCCACATGTAGCAGTGAGGCTGGGTTTTGCTGATTATGTCCCAAGCACTCCATAAATACTTCCTAACCGAATGCGAAGTAGCGGGGTGAGAACTCATTCAAGGAGTCTGAGAAGGATTCAGCGGACGTGGAAGACAAGAACAGGCATTGAATGGCGTTGCCAAAGTCAGGGAGTAAGGGAGAGAGGATTTTTCAGGGAAAAGATTGCTGAAGGGCATCCTGTGCTGCTGGGAGGTCAAGGAGGGGGAGGGCTAAAAACTAACAGGTGGAAACCTTCCAGAGGGTGTGAAATGGGAAAGGGAAGTGTTGGGAAGTTGAGGAATAAGCGAGGAGGACATCAGGAGAGTGCCTGAGTGCGGCCCAGCTGGGGAATTGGAAGCAAACCCTATTTGGATTATTGGGTGGGGGTGCTCTTGCCACTTGCTTTCCTTACACAGCAGAATCTATCAGACTCTGCTTTGGTCTATGACAGTCGTTCTCCCTGTGTTGTCCCCAGACCCGCACCATTAGCATCACGTGGAAACCAGTCCCAAGTTCAGACTCCCAGGCCTTACGCAGACCCACCGAATCACAAACTCCAGGGCCGGGGCGCAAGCAGTGTGTCCCTTAAAGAGCCCTCTGGGTAACTCAGATACACTCTGAAGTTTGAGAACCACTGGCTTGTGACATAATTTTGAGAAAAATTAGCACAGCTGGACTAATTTGCCTCTGACGAGTGAGCTTCTGAGAGTCCTAAAGCTGGGAGCCAGGATTTCCAGACGGGAGAGCAGGAGGAAGCCGGCCCTGTCCTCTGCCTGACTTGCAGTGGGGACTCGGCTTCTGTTCGTGCTCATGGAAATGTGAGCCATGGTTCCTGATGCCTGTCCCGAGTGTCAAATTTCTTGTTGCGACATAAAGGAATATTATTTAGGGACACGGTCTGCTTAATGGTTTTGCTTTTGCTAAAGGCCTGCGATCCCTCGTTCTGTTTCTCGGTCCTTCCAGTTCCATCTGATGGTTTTATCTTTGGCATGCCACACGGGGGTGACTGTTGAGAAGGCTTGAGGTGCCGACCTCAAGCAACCTGTGTTTGCCCTGCTATTCCTGCAGGTTTATCAAAACATTTGTTTTTGTCCTACCAGGTCTGTGAGCTGGATATCATCTTTAATTTTGAAAAGGCTTATTTTATCCTTGATGAGTTTATAATGGGCGGAGAAATTCAGGAAACATCCAAAAAATCTGCTGTCAAAGCCATTGAAGATTCTGATATGTTACAGGAGGTCAGTACCCAGTGTTGGTGTCATGGGGGAGGGCGGTGAGGATGATGGTGAGGATGATGGTGATACACTGGCAGACACTTACTGAGTGCTTCCTTTATGTGGAGTGCAGTTCCTAAGCAACTTACCTGTTTTAACTCACTTCATCATCACAATAACTCCAAGAGGTGGGTAGCATTTTTGCCCTCATTTTGAAGCTGAGGAAACTGAGACACAGAGAGGCTAAACAACCTGCTTGATGTCACACAGCCAGTAAGTGTGGAACAGAGATTTGAATGAGGACGTTGGGCTCCAGAATCTTCACTCTTTATGTTTGGCTGAGTTTTTTTTAGTGAGGATACCTCTCTGTCAAAAGGGTATCAGAAGCTTGGTGCTAGTTTTTTCAAAAATCTTACGAGAGGTATAAAAAGATTCTCATTAAAATATCTGCGCTACCCTGGGAAGGAAGAACAGGAGTACATCGTTATTTCATTTGCCAGGGATATTAGAACTTTATTAGTGAAGGTGGCATTCATCATTTTAATTAAAATTTCTCACACCTCCCGGTGAGGCTGCATGTGTGCTCTTATTTGCATAAATAAATTGGGGATACTGTGGCTTGCTTGCCAATGTATAAATGGGCCCAGAAGCATTCATGTGCTCCTGATTCTGTGATATTTATATAAAATACAGCAGGTCTTTTAGAAGCGGCCTAGATAGGCATCGTACCCAGTAAGGGGACTCCCTTACATCAGCCCTTTCCTCCTCCCGAGGACATGGAGAAAGAGCACATCACTGCTCTGACCTTTGGCCTCCCTAATGAGGTGACCCCACCGGCCTGGCGCAAAGCTGAGCTCTGACCACCCTGGGTCCTTCTTCCTGCAGCATCCGTGGGTCTTTCCACCTGCCTGTTTTATAGTAGCAGGTCAGGAGATCACAGAGGATCATAAACTCTCTCTAAAGTTGGCATTAAAGCCATCCTCCCTGTCATTTGAGAAGGGAGATACTGATTGTGTTAATAAAACATCAGGCACGGTTTCCAAGCCACTTTCTTTGGCACGTCTCTGAACTGATGACTTGCTCCTGCCCACCCAGAGGAAGAGGTCCTCAGGTGAACGGACCCCGAGGAAGACCTTGGTTGAAGCAGGTACCCCGAAGTGTCTGCGTGTGCCTTTTAGGAGGCGGCTGCATTTCTTTCCAGAGGTGCTTTCACCTCAAGAAATGCATTTAAACTTTCTGCTGTTTACTTGGCTGTCTCCAAATGCCACAGGAAAGGAATTTTACAAGGTACTTGAGAACTCAGTGGTTTGGAAATTCCACAGAACAACCTTTCTTAAAATATGCCAGGGGTTATTTATAATTCTATCCTCAGGGCCCTGACTGTGGAGTCTAAGCCTTACCAGAGAAAGGGACTTTTTTAGCAGGGTCTTTGGGACACACAGTAATCAAAACTGTTTGAATTGGGGCCAAGACACACCTGGGTTATTTTGAATTCCTCCTCTATAAGAAATATATAGAGTTTTCAAGAGTTTGCTCTGTGTCTGGTGCTGCTGTTTCCATGGAACTCTGGGAAGCATGGATTTCAGGAGCGAGCCCTTTCACAAGTAAATGCTAACTGGTGGTTCATGTCCCTGATGATTGAGTGGGAGGTCTTGATGAGTAGGCCTCAGGAGCCCCCCATTGAGCCTCCGCATCCCCATAGTGAGCAGGCAACGTCATGACTGCCCTCCAGATCTCTCTTGGTGAAATCACAGCACCTGCCAAATAGAGACCTTGTTATCAGCACTCTCTTGGGCTCTGGGTACTTCAGCTAAGTTATTGAATCAGTGAACGTTTGGGGAACTGGTTGGGAAATTGACTGTGTATATCTGATCAGAAACATTTAGAATGAAGCAGCACAAGTAATATAATTACATAAAGAAAAAAAATGACTGCTTTTTCCCCCTGTCCTCTGGACCTAAGCACATACTTATAGCTGCTAAAGGTTAAGGGAGGCCTTTGTAATATTGCTTGTGCTTTTAGCCCCTGGAGCCTTTTCCAGCTCCTACCTAAAAAAGGTTTCTTAGAATAGAAAGGCTGTCTTTGCATATTTAGTAAGAAGATACATAGTCTTATCTCCAAATGCTCAAAGATTATTCTGAGTGTACTTGGGGCTTGATGTTAGTAATAGGGATTAAGAAAAGAACAGTTTAATTGGTTGGGGGTGACTTTAGGAGGTGCCTTATTTTGAGGGCGACAACCCGTGGACAGTGGTGCAGAGTGAGAAGAAGGGAACAGAAGCTGAAAGGGGAAAATGGTGCTCATTACCTGCGGGAGTTGCAATTCCTGGTATCACCAGCGGGGGCGACTGCAGAAGGGGTTTCACCACCGAATGAGGAGCGAAGGTCCAAAACGGTACCTCATTAGCTCACGCAATAGGATATCTCACCTGTGTGTGTGTGGATGTGTGAGAAATGGTTAGGTGCACCCCAAAATGGTCACCCTTAAAGGCACAGCTCATGTCAACGGCTAAGTGAAGCCATAGTGCTGTAAAAAGTTATAGCGTGTGCAGTGTTGGATCCACAGGAAACACAGGGGCACAGGGTGATAACAGAAGGGGGACAGACTTGGGTCCTCTTGTGAGTGGCCAGGGCAGAGCTCTTTAAGGTTGTGTCAGCCTTAAAAGTCTGTTCTAACCTGGAAAGTGACAGGCTCAAGAAAATACGAACCTTGTGTGCTCTTGGTTCATGTGATCTGGGGAAGAGCATGGCCCAGAAAGAGCAGGCTGTGCGGTCTTTCGCAGACCGAGTTCGCCAGCGGTGTGAAGCAGGGCCGAGAACGAGAGGCCAATAAGCTGTGAAGCCAGTCAAGTGACCATTCCAGAGCCTTTCGCTGGCCCCAGCCCCTTCCAAGGCTGGAGGCTCATATGGTCGGATTTGCAAAGGTAGGATATCTAACTCCAAAGCATATGTAGCCGTATAACGAACATGTCATAAAGTGTGTCAGGTACTTAATGAATGGAAATTATGTGCTGTTCTGAATTTTGTGATATTTGTCATCTTTTAAAAATTTATTATCTGAGGGATGCCTGGGTGGCTCAGGTGGTTAAGCATCTGCCTTCGGCTCAGGTCATGATCCCGGTGCCCCGGGATCGAGTCCCGCATCAGGCTCCCTGCTCCGTGGGGAACCTGCTTCTCCTTCTGCCTGCCACTCCCCTTGTTTGTGCTCTCTCTCTCTCTTTCTCTGACAAATAAATAAATAAAATCTTTAAAAAATTTTATCATCTGGGGTTGCCTGGGTGGCTCAGTTGGTTAAGCATCTGCCTTTGGCTCAGGTCATGATCTCAGGGTCCTGGGGTCGAGCCCCACATCAGGCTCCCTGCTAGCAGGGAGTCTGCTTTTCCCTTTCACTCTCCCTCTGTGCTCTCCCTCTCTCTCTCTCTCAAGTAAATAAATAAAATCTTGAAAAAAATTATCATGTTATTTCTTTTCTCATTCTAAATAAACTTTATACCCAATTTTGTATTGTATCTTTGTATTCCTTTTATTTTATTTTATTTTATTTCATTTCATTTCATTTCATTTTTGAGAGAGAGTGAGAGAGTACAAGCTGGGGTTGGGGAGGAGCAGAGGGAATCTGAGGCAGACTCCGCACCCGGCGTGGAGACCAATGTGGGGCTTGATCTCACAACCCTGTGATCATGACCTGAGCCGAAATTAATAGTTGGACACTTAACTGACTGAACTACCCAGGCGCCCCTTTATGTTCCTTTTATAATAGTATAAACTTTAGATGCCACAAAATAAGCATGGGCCCAGGCCAATGTATTCCTGCTAACTTTATTATTAATTAACTAATTAATTAATTTTTTAAAAAGATTTTATTTGTTTGATGGAGAGAGACACAGCGAAAGAGGGAACACAAGCAGGGGGAGTGGGAGAGGGAGAAGCAGGCTTCCCACCGAGCAGGGAGCCTGATGCGGGGCTTGATCCCAGGACCCTGGGATCATGACCTGAGCTGAAGGCTGACGCTCAACGACTGAGCCACCCAGGCATCCCTCCCGCTAACTTGAAAGACACCCCCAGCTTCTGTAAGAGGGGACATGCGGCAAAAGTCTTAGGGTGTGGGCTTCTCTTGGCTAGTGCTCATCTAAGAGGTGTAAGAACTTCTTAAGAAAGTGTGGATGACTGAGCACAAGTATTTCAGCAGAGGAGCACTGGAATTCTAAACAGAGCTGGTGAAAACCAGCTAGAACACCTGATTTCTAACTTTAGTGCCCCTGAGCAGTGTTCCTTATCCATAGCCTTGCTCTGTTTGGCCCACGCTGATCAATGTCTTCCCTGGCAGGTACAAGTGAATCATGCACCCTGAGGTTCAAGCCTAAGAACAGGATGCCCATTGCTGATTGAGCTGACTGTGGCTCACATGGAAGAGGCAGGGGCATTACCCAAGTCTGTCCCCTTGAACTTCCTTATTGATTCAACCCAGGAACCACTGTGTTACACAAATATGTATGTTTACAATAGGAAAGAATGCAAGGGAAAGCCCATTTATCTTGCATAGTAAAGGGCTTGCAACATCACTGTTTATTTTAACTCTACCTGTAATTGCAAATCTATACAAACATTTTTAAAAAAGTGCTGGAAAGAAATTATGGTCTTGTGGCATGTTAGCAAGCTTGCTAACTGATGGGAATGAAGAAAGTTTGCATACTTCAGAGGAAAGCCACTTCGAAATATATGGAAGAAATTCTTAAGAATCATAATTTGTTTACCCTTTTTATCATGCCAGTAAGTATAAAAAGATGTTTTGCACAGAATCTGTAGCAATATGTGTATTCTACAAATACAATCAAGATTTCCCTAATACATGTGCCTGGAGGTGGTTCTCATGATCATTTCAGTAGGCACATTTATCTGAAGTCAGCAGTGATATATACTGGCAGCTGACGCTATAGTATTTTTCTTATCCGACATTCTTTTTATGATCAAGCTCAGCCTTTTCTCTGTTGGAAGTTATTTAGTTCCAGCCATATGGAGATGTATGCAAATTATTTTCAAACTTTGAACCACCGTTCTTGATCAGAATGCAAAGATTTGTGTCCATATATGTTTTGTGAACTTCTATTCAGTAACAGCAAAAAATGAGTAAGTAAAAGAATGAAAAAAGGTTTCGCATTCTGCTAAAGGCTGTGGTTTAAGGGAAAATTGTTCTAATTTATTGTTCTCTTTCAGACAATGGAAGAATATATGAACAAGCCTGCATTTTAGCTGTGCATCTACTTGAAGAGTCCAAGGGCTATGCGCTGGGTGCCCATAAATTAGCAATGCCTGGCGTCCAGTTCTTTGACAGAGCCCCCGGCATCATGCCAAAAATAACCTAAAAGGGATTCTTTGTTAAACTAGCAAAAAATTGTTTAACATAATATATTTATCATTATTTCATTTCTGTATTATACTGTATATACCTACTTGTTGTACTCTGGATGTTCAAATAACTGCTTTTGTGACTCAGTTGACTGAATATTTGTTTTGCAATGTTTAAACTCCATGTGATATTTTTAAGCTAATTTAAATAAATGTGTTGCAATATTTTTTTTTTATTATTTGCCCCAGGGGTACAGGTCTGTGAATCATCAGGCTTACACCTTTCACAGCACTTATCATAGCACAAACCCTCCCCAATGTCCATAACCCATCTACCCTATCCTTACCCTCCCACCCCCCAGTAACCCTGTTTGTTTCATGAGATTGAGAGTCTCTTATAGTTTGTCTCCTTCCCTATCCCATCTTGTTTCATTTTTTCCCTCCCTAGCCCCCATGACCCCCACCCTGCCCCTCAAATTCCTCATATCAGAGAGATCATATGATAATTGTCTTTCTCTGATTAACCTATTTCACTTAGCATAATACCCTCTAGTTCCATTCATGTCGTTGCAAATGGCAAGATTTCATTGCTTTTGGGCGCCTGGGTGGCTCAGTGGGTTAAAGCCTCTGCTTTCGGCTCAGGTCATGATCTCAGGGTCCTGGGATCGAGGCCCGCATCGGGCTCCCTGCTCAGCGGGGAGCCTGCTTCCCCCTCTCTCTCTGCCTGCTTCTCTGCCTCCTTGTGATCTCTCTCCCTCTGTGAAATAAAAAAAAAATAAATAAATAAATAAAAAAAAGAAAAAAAGATTTCATTGCTTTTGATGGCTGCATAGTATTCCATTGTATATATATACCACATCTTCTTTATCCATTCATCTGTTGATGGACATCTAGGTTCTTTCCATAGTTGGCTATTGCAATATGTTTTTTGTTGCATTTGATCCTATACTGAGAGTTGAAAACTGTATTGTAATAACCCATGATTTTGAATGTAAAATATATATTGTATCGATAATTCTTTTCTAAATGGTTAGCTTTTAAAATTGTATAATAATTCCAAGTCACGTTAAGAGTTCAGAGTTCATACATAATGCTAGGCATTTTTAATATACTTAGTAAAATGTAATTTCAGTCCAGATACAATGTATCTGATTTTAATGTCCTGAATTCATTTATTTTTTCAGGGTTGGAATTAAGGAAAATAACCAAAGACAATAAGGGACTTAAATGGTTTTGATGTTTTGGAAGCTGCTATCTAGTTGAGGTTTTAATACCTTGTAGTTGAATATTAAGGGCATTCTGATAAGGCTGTGGTTCCTACAAACTCTATGTATTTATTAAGGATTTGAGACTTCTGGAGATACAGTGTCTATGACTTCCCTTACTATAAAAATAGTATAATGAAGACTAATACCAATAGTAGTAATTATTATTACTACAACAATTTTAATAATTTTTGAGGTTCCAAGCACTCATTGCTTCAGAGATTTTGCTTCAAATACATTTTAATGTATGCCTACTATATTTGAAGACTTATTGTTTACTAGGCTTACTTAAAGATAATTGAATATTATTACAGTCTATATGGTAGATGCTCTGCCTTCTTTTCTATTTCTTCATGCCCCAGATTTTGCTGCTGACCATTATTATTGTGACTGTGCTGTATTTGTGCTTCCTGGAATGAAAGTTCTATATAACCAGGTAGTAAATGTGATCAGGCATTATAGGTTAATAGCTCATAATACTCTGTCTCAATGTTCCCTTTCCGATGTCCTGTCTGGGCATTTTCAATGTTAGTTTTGAGGTCTGGTATCATTCCTGTTGGAGTGTTTAGGGCCCCTAGTGCTTTTCCTAAGAGAAGAGTGTGCTTGATGTTGTATTCTTTCTCTAGAAGATCCTATATGGCAGATCTTTAGAGAACGTGATGGAAAAGTGTCTTCTTTGGGGGAAAAAATGTTCTCTTTGATTCATCTTGCCAGATAGATCTAGGGGAAAATAACAAGACAAGACCATGAGAACAGAAGAAAAAATGGACCAGATCCTCAATAGAGCCATTACTAAAATGAAATAACTCAGATTAGTATATGAAGGAACTATTGGGTTTTTAATATCTAATATGTACTCAGATTAATCATGTAATTACAGTGATGGCATCAGATTGAAGTTTAACTGTCATTTTTGATCACTTATGTTTATTTTATGTCTTCAGATTTGTGGTTTCACTTTTTTGTTGTCAGTATGGTGGAACTCTTTATTTTTAAAAAGTTTTGTAGAGGTGGAATTTATGTAAATCAACACAGTTTTTCTGGTTCTTTTAAAGCTTTCCACCATTTTGGGGTGAAGATATTTATTCATGTATTCTTTCAAATAGGATAATTCCACGTTAGACACTGTTGAGCCATATGTCGGGCTTTTCAGACTCTGTCAGCATCTCACCTAGAAAATGAACATAATGATATAGCACACTATGTAAATTTGTGGGATTTGGGGGACATTTTATGTGGGTCTCGGTGAAAATCATCATTATTTTTTCTTTATATTATATAATTGTAATAAAACTACCAAGTGAAAGATAAATATAAAATTTGTATAAGACAAATAAAATGTTTTTAAATTTTTTAATGAGAAACTTGAATGTGCTTTTATGAATATAATTATGTTTTAATCCATTTTTATGCTTGGAATTGCTACCCGTACTTCCTGGTGAAGTCCCTTTAGCATGATCTCTTTATTTTCTTGGTACTTACCATTCAGGAGCAACTTCACAAGCATGTGACAGAGGATGGGAGATTATTTACTGCTTTGCTCCTATGGACTTCTTTCTCATCATTCATCCACACTGTTCTTTAAAAATTTTATTTATTTGAGAGAGAGCAAGCACGTGAGAGCATGGGGAGGTGGAGTGGCAGGGAGAAAGGAGAAGCAGGTCCCCAGCTGAGCAGGGAGCCTGATGTGGGGCTCTATCCCAGGACCCTGGGACCATGACCCGAGCTGAAGGCAGACTGAGCCACCCAGGCACCTCCATTCAACCACATTTTGATAATCCAATCTCTTTGCATGTACTTAGTGATGCAATCATTCTTTAAATCTAGTAATTTCTGTCTTTCATGAATAAATGTAAAGTTGGCATTTACTGTGGCAAAGTAAGTGAATCTTTATTTCATTCAAACTCATTTTCTAAATCAAGTCTCCTAAAATAATGATAAAGCTTTTTCAACAGTTGTTGTTCTTCTAGAAATTCCTCTCTAGGGTTCATATTGTTTGAAACATCAGTATGAAACTCCACCGAAGAACTGTGTTTACTTTTCTAAGGTTTAATCAACGAACTTTTTGGGTAAATGTTAATGTATTCTTTCACATGGTCCCTGCCATTTTGGATTAAGTCCAATCAGATGCTCTGGGATGTAAGTACAATAAGCCAATGACTATTTTTCAGGAATTAACAAAGGGAGGACCATTAAAATTTTCTTCAATTCTTATTTTAGCTTTTTGGCAAACTTGAAAAAACTCTTCATAGACAGTGTACTTTGGTATTCAGCAGTGATAATATGTTTTGTCACATAGAGCTAAAAACAGGAAGGAGGGCGCCTGGGTGGCTCAGTGGGTTAAAGCCTCTGCTTTCGGCTCAGGTCATGATCTCAGAGTCCTGGGATCGAGGCCCGCATCGGGCTCTCTGCTCAGCAGGGAGCCTGCTTCCTTCTCTGCCTGCCTCTCTGCCTACTTGTAATCTCTCTCTCTGTATCAAATAAATAAATAAAATCTTTTAAAAAAATAAAAATAAAAAATAAAAAATAAAAACAGGAAGGACCATTAACAGCTAGGGCGGTATTAGCGTCCCTTTTTTTTTTTTTTTTAAAGTAAGCTCCACACCCAGCATGGAGCTCAGTGCAAGGGCTTGAACTCACCACCCTGAGATCAAAACCTGAGCTGAAATCAAGAGTCAGATGCTTAACCAACTGAGCCACCCAGGTGCCTCAGCTTCACCTTTTGCTAATACCATTTAATATGGAACTCAGACCGACAAGATGTAGTTTTACTTCTAATAAGGCTTTATGAATAAATTCACCTATTAGCTGAATCTCAGGCTTTCTCCTTGCATCTGTGCATCGGTATTTTAGGTAGTTTCCCTTATAACTTATTTACTTCAAAGTTTTCATTTACTATTTTGTTAATTAGTTTGTTTTGCTACTTTATAGAATAATGCTCCAAGCATTTCTCTTCCGGGATTAACAGCATCGTTCCTAACAAAGGTAGATTAATCTGAGATGATACACTAATGATTTAAGCATCTTCTAGTTAGAATGATTTCCATGTGTTTGACACATCCTCTTATCTGTTTACTGATAGTATTATTCAAAAATCAGTTTTGTCTTTCCTTTGGAAAATACTGAGTTTCCAGGAGGCTGGTAAAATGAGCAGTTCTGCAATTGTGAGTCTGTGAGTTTTTTGCTATGGTTGGCATAACCTTCCAACTAACTCTCTAAGTATACCTGCTACTGTTGCAACTTGTATACCTGATACTATTATAACTTATAAGAGAACATTTCTTCTTAATATTTGCACACGTTTAAAATGCTAATCTTTTGTGTAAGATGAATATTTAGTAAAAGGATACCAGCATAATTTACTTGATAATATTTTGAAGTAAATAAGATATTTAGGCTGAAGAAAAGGAAGTATAAATAAGTTTGCTTGGTTTCAAATGTGAGATAATACTCATTCTGCTTCAGTAGTAATTTAAACTTTTTTTTTGTTTTTTTTTTTACTGTTTTTTGGAGGGGGAGAAGTCTATTGAATTTGGGAAAACTCCAGTTTTAATAATTTTTTTCATTATGGTGGAAAAATATCTACAAAATCTAAGACTATATAAATGTAAAGAATAAAGAACTAGTGGACTTGAAGGGGTTTGGGATCCAAAAATTAAGTCTCAAAAAAAAATTGAAGTTCACTTGCAGTTTTTAAAATGGTTTAAAACTAAACTGAAAAAATGAAAGTGTGATAATATAATTTTGCAAATTAATGGAGTCAAAATTGGAAGTATTGAAATATTAGTTTTCCTTTAATAAAATAAACTTCTAAAGACATCTTAAAATGTAAATATTACTTTTACTTATTTAGGAGTAAATGTATTTTGGAGAAGCTAATGGATTGATTAAATTATGGTTTTCTGTCTTTAGACATAGGCATATTTTTATTTCTGGAAAAACATTTTAATACTTTATCAATAATAACACTTCAACTGAGTATAACAATTGAACTACTAGGTATTTACCCAAAGGCTACAAAAATATGAATTTGAAGGGACACATGAACCCCAGTGTGTATAGCAGCATTATCTCAATAACCAAATTATGGAAAAAGCCCAAGTGTCCACGGACTGATGAATGGATAAAGAAGATGTGGTATATATATATATATATATATATGCGCAATGGAATATTACTCAGCCATAAATAAGAATGAAATCTTTCCATTTGCAATGACATGGATGGAACTAGAGAATATTATGCTAAGTGTAGTAAGTCAGAGAAAGACAAGTACCATGTGATTTCACTCATATGTGGAACTTAAGAAACAAAACAAATGATCATGGGGAGAGGTAAACCAAAAAGTAGGCTCTTAACTATAGAGAACAAACGGATGGTTACCAGAGGTGAGGTGGGTGTTGGATAGGTGACACAGGTGAAGGGGATTAAGGAGCGTGCTTAAAGGGCGCCTGGGTGGCTCAGTGGGTTAAGCCTCTGCCTTCTGCTCAGGTCATGATCTCAGGGTCCCGGGATCGAGCCCAGCATTGGGCTCTCTGCTCGGCGGGGACCCTGCTTCCTCCTCTCTCTCTGCCTACTTGTGATCTGATCTCTGTCTGTGTCAAATAAATAAATAAAAAATCTTAAAAAAAAAAAGGGGTGCTTTAAGTGTCAACCGGGTGTTGAAGTGTTGAATCTCTAAATTCTACATCTGAAACTAACATTATGTTGTACGTTAATTAACTGGAATTTAAAAAAAATTAAAAAAAAAAGCCAAAACTGACATGATGGGTAAATGAATAAACCAAGGCACATAATAAGAAAAAGGAATAAAATCAATTATGTTCTACTTGGAATACCTAATCTCATACGATAATGGTAACAGTTACTAAGAAAGCAATTTGTATAGACTTTGTGTATTTATTGAAAACTTTATTTAAAATGTAATTAAGAGCATAGAGCAGATTAAATTGGAAGAAACTTTTAAATCTTTAGCAGACACAACCTCAAAAAGGATAAATCATGAAGTAAAAATGAGACTAACTCAGTAGTTCAGAAAGTGCCACGTGTGCTGACACTAATTCCAGCCCTCTGCCTTTTGTCAGTATGTTCTAAATTCAAAATTGTAGAAATCCAAAATACACAATTACTAAATATTTCTGAAGTGATTTTTCTTTTTTTTTTAATCAAAGCAATGTCATTACTTTCTAATGTGGTAAAATAGACACAAAATGAAATTTAGTATATACACCATTTTTAAATGTACCATTCAGAGCATTAAGTATATACACAGTTTTGTGTAGTCATTACCACTATTTCCAAAATGTTTTATCATCCAAAACAGAAACTGTATAAAAACCACTAAGCAATAATTTCCAATTACCCCTATCTGAAGCCCCTGTTAAACTCAATTCTTCTTTGTCTTTATGAATTTACACATTTTAGATACTTGATTATAAGTGAAAATATGTGATATTCGTCCTTTTTCACATAGCGTGCTTATGATGTTCATCTATTAAAGAATATCAGATTGAAGTGATTTTTCTGAGGCAGCCATCCAAATACCATTCAAATATAATTTCCACTGTTGTGAGCTTTTGAACTGGTGGGAAATAATGGCTTGATTTTTTTTTTAACCTCTATATATGATTTTCAGCCCTCAGTCTCTCAGAGCAAACAAGTAGACTGTTGGGACCATAACCTACTGTTGGGCTTTTTCGAGCCATAAGACTAAGTGTCATATTTGTGGTCGGAGCATCAAAATGGACAAAAATTGGGGACCTTTATACTGCTACTGGCTGTACCGCTGAGAAGGCTCATGAACTTGCCCTTTGGAATGGATGGAAAGTTAGAGTCAGATAGGATTTTGGAGTGAGCTAGTCTCTACTACTCATCATACAAAGGAAAAAAAGAGTAGTCAGTGCATTCACATTTATACGTTGATCAGGTCTCAGTGCTCATCATTTGCTTAATTAAAACTTGTCTTTTTCGGGTGCCTGGGTGGCTCAGTGGGTTAAAGCCTCTGCTTTCCGCTCAAGTCATGATCTCAGCGTCCTGGGATCGAGGCCCGCATCGGGTTCCCTGCTCGCTGGGGAGCCTGCTTCCTCCTCTCTCTCTGCCTGCCTCTCTGCCTACTTGTGATCTCTCTCTCTCTCTCTGTCAAATAAATAAATAAAATCTTAAAAAAAAAAAAACAAAACCTTGTCTTTTTCAAAGGTGTTATCTCATGGAAGTATTTGATGAGCTTGTTTTTCTGGTATGAAATACAAGCTTAATGACATTTAAACATGTTTTCCACCCTTTCAAATAATACAGACGAAGTATATTGAGTGCGCTTTGAATGAAGGATGCCATTATAGGAGGAGAAGAAAAACTACTGCTGGAATATAGGAAAAGGGTGAATTGCCAAGCTTGTGTTTGTTGAATTTTGGCCGTGGAACTTCTTACATATTTCAGAGGGAAGGGAGTACAGAAGAGAAATGTATGTATATATATATATGTGTGTGTATATATATATATATATTTTTTTTTTTTTTGACTAGTCTTGAATAAAAGGAACTAGTGATCTGGAAAAATCCTTGAATTCAGTGACTGCTTCCTGCATGTCGCTAAGATTTATCATTTCAACCCTCTTTGTACCTAACTATGAAAAGAAAACCTTTGCCTTTGGTTCTGAGCTGAGGAGCCAGTGCAGGATGAAACGAAACTCTGCTTGAAAACGAAGCCAATACCAGCTGCTCATTTACCAGATCATTTCCTGTTTCCTCCTGGGCACACAGCTGGACTTCACCTCCTGACCCCAGCTGTGGTCTCTCCGCGGCAAAATGACAGCCAGTAGAACGTGGTTTGAACTAACAGATCCCCACGCTGCTGGTCTGGCTTATAATACATTCCCATCCCATGACCCTCCATTTTCGATCTTTCCCTGTGATGGCTGAAGGAAACTCCTCCAGGATCCAGAGAAGGCAGAGACACAAGATGGAAGGAACCTAAAAAAGCTGTCAGGAGGGCCAACCAGGTAGGGACAGCCGCGCTGGACCTCTCCATGCGACAGAAAGAAACAGTCGTGAACAGAACGAACTCTAGTGGTTGATTGTTTCGGTCAGGAGCCCCACCTATCACGTGGAACAATCACCGACTACCATTGGCAGGATCGGGATGGGGTGATCAAGTTTATTTTCAGATAATGGAAAAACATAGCCCCCTTTAGAGCTAATACAAGCAACTAATTATCGAGGAGCGGGTGGTTAATAAATCTGATTGGGAGAGTAGGCTGCTGAGAAGTAAAAAGATTTTGATGTTACCACCCACACGTTGCGCCAGTTTTCTAGAAGGTCAAACTGGGTCCCTCCCAAAGGGTACCCTGAGCCTGCATACAAATTTTGTTTGGCTCTTACTGGGTAAGAAAATTGAATCAATTGAGTGATTTCACATGAAAATTAGATTTTTTTTTTTTTTTTTTTTTTTTTTTTTTTTTTTTTTTTTTTGGAAAATNTTTTTTTTTTTTTTTTTGCTTTGCTTTGCTTGGAAAATTGCAAGTACTGCCCACTTTGGGCTTGCAGCTCTGCATGGCGAGAATCACTTGGAGCTAGAGAGCATGCACTGCTGCTTTCTACAGCCCTCACCGTTATTCCTGCCCCCTTCACTGAGTTACAGACTCACCCAGCTGGCGGGGGGAGAGGGGCATTTTCACTTTGAACCCTGTGCTCTGTTTTCACTCTGCTTCTGTGGTTGCTGATGCAGCTTCTTAGTCTGACTTTGGAGACTTTTCATGATCTGACCCCTTCTGGATCTTTAAATCTTCTATGCCACACTCCTTCACAGGTCAACGTGTTACTCTCTTCTTTGCTGGTGCATGTTCCATTTATTCCTTTACCTGAAGCATCGTTTGCCTCAGTTGTATCCAGATCCTTTAATACACAACCTGAGTGTCATTTTCTTCTTGGCTCTCCTCTCATTCCATCCTTCCTCCCCTTCTCTGCAATCCCTTTGCGTTAGGTACATGCTTCCAAGGGCACTCGTCGCTTTAATACTGTATAATAGGCATTCAAATACGTGTCTTATCTCTTGCTGAAAAATACTTGAGAGCAGGATATGTGTGTGTGTGTGTGTGAGAGAGAGAGAGATCACTTTTTTGACTCTCCTAAAGGGCCTGTTAGTGTCTTGTGTACACAAACACAATCATCAACATCTATCTGATCAGAATATGAACCCCCCCCTTCAAAAAGTACATTTTCCTTAGTACTCCCTCGCTGGAAGGTTTTTGAGGAAAGATAAGAAGTTTAGGAGGCCAGCAAGCACTCTGCCCATTTCTAGAGTGTGTTCCCTCAAGAGTATATTTTTGGCCAAGAGTGTATATACTATCTCTTGCATTGTCTTGAATTCTGAAATAACATTAAAATCTTACATTTCTCATGTATGACTGGATCCCCGAAGCTGCAGGTGACTTGTTTGATTTCGTCTTCTACTGGGTCCCCAGTGCCCTTAGCCATGCCCAAGACACAGTAAAATATCAAGAAATGTTTGCTGAATGGGAGCTGAGTGATGAAAGAATGAGTGCAATGTGCCAATGGGTTGGCCATGGTTGTTTCTGGGGTGGAGCAAAGTGATTAAAATTAAAACTGAGCACTTAGTAGCAGTATCATATGTTCTGTTTCTTGCAAAAGAAGACACAGAGAACTAGTGGGTTGGGACCAGAAGGGAAGCCACCACACTTCCGGGCCAGCTTTCATTCAGTACCATTTCTGTGATTGGCACACCAGGCTTCGATGTTGGAGCCACTCATCGAGGGGCAAACTTGTCATTGACTCTTACTGGTGTGAGGAAGGAGAACCGTGTGGTTTGCTGATGTGGTTGTACACAGAGGAATAGAATAGCCTCTTGAAACATATGCAATTTACTTCTACCCAACGATGAGTATTTTTTGTATTTTTAACCGGGTTGCATGGATTAGACTTTGATGCATGATTATGATAGGCTTTTTTGTTAGAATGGAAGCCATTATGCATGACTTTTTGTTAGAATGGAAGTTCCTTTTCGAGGATTTTCTCCTTCTCCTTCTTCTTCTTCCTCTTCTTCTTTTTAAAAGACTATTTATTTACTTGAGACAGAGAGAGATTGCAAGCATGTGCAGAGGGGAGGGGCAGAGAGACAAGCAGACTCCTGGCTGAGTGTGGAGCCTGATGCAGGGCTTGATCCCAGGACCTTGAGATCATGACCTGAGCCGAAGGCAGACACTTAACCAGCTGAGTCACCCAGGTGCCCCTGAGGATTATTTTCTAACTCATGAAGTAGAATGCAGTGATGTGCTAGGTCCTCTGTCTTTCATCCCCTTTGCCCTCTGCTAGAAAAATGAATTGACTTGCTTTTTTTATACCATGAAAGATCTTTGTGAATTCAAGTTATGAGAAAAGAAAGCTATCAAGGTACATCTGTAAACAGAAATGAAAACAAACAAACAAACAAACAAACAAAAAACAACACCTTTTAAAGAAGCTTTTTGGGCGCCTGGGTGGCTCAGTGGGTTAAAGCCTCTGCCTTCAGCTCAGGTCATGATCTCAGGGTCCTGGGATCGAGGCCCGCATCGGGCTCCCTGCTCAGCGGGGAGCCTGCTTCCTCCTCTCTCTCTGCCTGCCTCTCTGCCTACTTGTAATCTCTCTCTCTGTATCAAATAAATAAATAAAATCTTTAAAAAAAAAAAATAAATAAAGAAGCTTTTTGTAGCAGAAAGTGGTATTTGCCGTAGGAACGATTGACCACCAATTATATATCATACCAAACCTAGCTAAGAGATTGCTCATAAAGAATGGGAAAGGCAGCTTCTATTTGAAAAAGATTTTTAAAATTTACAACAGCTGAGGAAGTATGGAAGAACAGACAGCACTAAAAGAGAAAATGATTATTTTCTGTTGGCAAATGTAAAGATTCCCCATTTATTGACTCTCTCATTTCATGCTACTATTTATAGACGGAGAAGTCATAAAGTCAGAATTTTGAATGAACAGCAGTTGTAAAGGAGGTCCGAGAGCCAAACTGGATTATTTTTCCCGAGAACCATGATGTACAAAGTTTGGGAGCTCTGTCATAAACTATTTGGTAACAATTAGCCTTACAAACTTTACCTTACAGAGAGGACTTAGAAAAGGAACCTTTGCAATGACAGTCCAAAAACCCCGAATGCATTGACAATCCCTGTCTCTAATGCATGTGCTGAAGCCTTGACCTGAAATAGCCTTCCTTTCTCTTTCCTGCTCTGACAGTACCCTGCTCACTGTTGACCTGGCAATTCTTGTTCACCATCCAGGCCCCAGTTCAGGTGTCAGATCCTTAAAAATTGCCCCTGTTACCCCCTTTCCCAGCATTGATGGATCCCATGGGGTGCTACGGGAGCAGAGAACGTTGTGGCTCATAGGTATGTGGCCACATACCTATGACACATACATGACAACATGGTTCCTCTTCTGCAAGACTGGGAGCTGCCTCAAAGCAGAGGCTCTGAGCTTCACACTTATATAATAAATCATTACATCACACTTTCCATTTTAGGTGGAAAGATGCAGCTGAAAACCTTGGCCCTGGGATCTAGACTCAGGGTCCCACCATCCCTTTATATTCCTTGATAGTGTGGATAGAATCATTTTAGGAGGTATAAATTTTTCTTGGATCCTAATGTGTATAGGAAAGGGTTAACTCAGCAGGTCTGGGTTGGTCCAACACTGCACATTCAACGTAAAAACCTGCCTCCAGGATGGGCTGGCATAACGTCTGAGTCCTTGGAATGTTCTGCCTGGTAAGATGTTTTCACATGTCTGAGGGCTTGGGCCATGATCTACCAGTGCGGCCAGACAAGTTTATCCTGAGTGTGATTTACGGTGAATGCTTGTTTTTGCTGTGGTTGGAGGCCGGAGCCCAGGGGCCTGAGATCAGCATCGGCCCTGCATACCAACAGGACTGATCCCCAATGAAACCTCCAGACCCCAAGGCTGGGGAGCTTCCCTGATTGGCAGCACTTGGCATGTGTTTTTGCACATCGTTGCTGCACAGTTCAGTGTAGCCCCATGGGACTCCACTGAGAGGGACACTCAGAAGCTGGCGCCTGGTCTCTCCTGGACTTCACCCCACGTGCCTCTTCCCTTTGCTGATTCTACTCCATGTTCTTTGACTGCAATAAGCTGCAACAGTGGCTCTAAGATTTCTGAGCCCTGTGAGTCCGGGTAAATCATCGTGGGCAATCTCAGCACACAGCCCACGCAGATGCCAGCATTGGGGAGGATGGTATGTGAGAACAAATACTGATGGAGACCAGAAAGGGGAAAATATGGAAGATGTTTTGGGGACTGAGCGCCGTGGATTCTCCAACCAGATTGGGTCTTTCCACTTTACTGGGATTATGTGCTGAGAGCCAGAATGGACATGGCCGGGGTGGGGTGGGGCAGGGAAAGACTCAACTTTGTTTCTTTTGACACAAAATGTATCTCCATGTTCCTGAAGGAAGGAAGTGAAGTGAACACAGGATACGTATGTATAACTGGCAATTTTGCAGATTTGAGGGTTCTAACTCTGTCCAGGACAGCCCATCCATCTAGAACTGGTCCCTCTGGGGTTGAGGGGGTAGGCAGACCTGCAAGGGAGTGAGGGGAGAGGTGGGTCTTTCCCAGCCTTGGCAGCGCTCTGTGAGATAAGACCCGCGGAATCTCTTCACATAGGCTATTTTATGAACTCTTGAATTTAGCACCCAGAATCCCTGAGTTGGTTAACAAGGTGGGTTTTGTACCTGGAGTCTTAGAGATCCTATCCTGATGCTGTCATCTGCCTGCTGTGTGACTTTGGGCAGGAAACTTCTGCCTGCCTCAGTTTCTTCATCTGTGCTCAGGACAGGGTCCGGAACCTAGTAAGTAAGTGCTCATTACATGTCAACTGGTGTTGTTGGTTTCTCTTCTGGATTTATTTGAGAAGCAGCAGGAGAGCTAGGCTAACTGTATCATTGGGAGGAGGGTTTGTGTTGTTTAAAGTAGCTTTCTGGGACACCTGGGTGGCTCAGTGGGTTAAAGCCTCTGCCTTCGGCTCAGGTCATGATCTCAGGGCCCTGGGATCGAGCCCCACATCGGGCTCTCTGCTCCACAGGGAGCCTGCTTCTTCCTCTCCTTCTGCCTGCCTCTCTGCCTACTTGTAATCTCTCTCTCTCTCTGTCAAATAAATAAATAAAATCTTACAAAAAATAAAAATAAAGTAGCTTTCTGGAGCTAAAACAAAGAGAAGGGACTGGAGTGGGGGTTTGCATTTTGTGTTGATTACAGAGATTGTGTGTGACTACCATGTCTTAGATATTCTATTCAAGGAAGATGATTCCTTTATGGCAGAGAGGCTGGGGCGTGTTCCCTTGGAGGACTTCCTCCTTCCCTCGTCCCTGGGGCTCCTTTCCTGACCCCTGCCCGCAGCTGGCCAGGACGAATTTCCTGTGTTCCCAGACAAAGTACGACGCTACTATCACTCCTGAGGCCACGAGGGGCAAACTGACAAAATAAGAACTTTAATCATAGACAAACTGTTGGTTTAAAATAGGCTTTTTCTTTGACATATTTGGCATAATCCCCAAATGATAAAGCTCATTTTTGCGTACCTTTGAAAGGCCTCAGGCCAGTGTTTTCTGAAGCGTAATCTCCTCAGTGTGCTGAGGGTCTGACATGTTCTCTTATATGATTCAGCGAGGCTGTCCCTCCATAGGACAGTAAAAAAGGGGAAAAAAAAAGGGATAATGAGGCATTTTAAATCTCAAGGGTTAGGTGCTCCATTTCCCAACTCAAGTTTCAGCAAGATTGGCATGTGTGAAGAAATGAATAAAAATTCCTAGCAAATTCTTTTACAAAGATGCTGAAAGACCCTCAGATCCCACTACCCAAGAATCTGACACCGGGCTTCCACTGGATGCAAAGGCAAGAGGGTTTATTGTTCACAGACGCGCCTGCGGGCGGTCAGCAGCATCAGCTGGCTGAGCGCGCCGGGCTTTTGGCTCACACGCTTTTTATAGGGAAAAAAGGGGGTACATAAGCAACGGCTTAACAACAGGTTTTCTATTAATTATTTAAGACAACAATGCAGGTTATCTAAGGCCATAGGTGCTACTTCCCTTGGAATCCTCCGGAATGGTTATTTAAGGTAATAAAGTAGGTTATCTAAGGTCACAAGTGCTACTTCCCTTGGAATCCCTTTGAATGGTTATTTAAGATAATAAAGTAGGTTATCTAAGGCCATAGGTGCTACTTCCCTTGGAATCCCTTTGAATGGTCGGGAGGGGTTCTCAGAACTCTCCGACCTTTGTTCTCTGCAGCCAAGCGGTTACAGAAAGGCAAGAATGCGGTTAGTTAGTCAATGGCTGGGGGAGGGTGTTCACAAGCGGGGGTCTTTCAATGCAAATCATATTTAGCAGAAAAAGGAACACCAAACATAACACCTGACGTTGGATGACACAGATGAAGAGCACAACCTGCTAAAGAAGAGTTTGTTAGAGTGTGTAAATAACACTGTCATGATCCTTTGACCCAGGGATTCTGAGAATTGAATGCAGAGGTTAGCAAATTGGTCCATGGGCCACATCCAACCTCTGGCCTGTTTTTGTATGACCAGCAAAGTAAGGACGGTCTGCAAGTTTTAAACTATTCTCAAAAGGGGAGGGAGAAGAAGGGGGAGGAGGAGGAACGAGAGGAAGGGGAAACAGACTGCTTGGCCCACAGAGCCCAACATTTTTACCATCTGGCCCTTTTCGCGGCCATCTGACCTAAGGAATAACTCAACACATGGAAAATCTACATGAACAAGGGTGATCTTTACAATGGTTAATAGTTCAAAGACTGGGAACAACTTAAGTGCCCAGGAGAGAAGACTAGTTCGGTAACTATTAAGTGATTCACCTAAGAGGATATTCTACCACAAATGAAGTGATGCTTTGCCAAGACCATGGATCTGTGTGATGGATTTTGTTCATCGTAGGAAGCCTTTATGGCCTGCCAGGCTCACAGACCTTCTTTTCACTCCTGAATGCTCAATGCAGATATGGATAAATTGCACATTTTAAAACTTTGTGATATTCAAGGATTGAACAGGAAGGTCTTGACTTAAGGAATGGACTCTTCCAGTTCCTGATTCCTGTGTTTGGCTCTAGGACGCTTTGTAGCAGTGAAATTACACCCAAGGTCACACAACCCACTTGGGAACATGTTCTAGTTCAGGACACTCCCTCCTCCTCAGTTCAGGAAGCTTGGCTTTTTCCTGGAAGCCCCCGGGATCTCTTCCTCCATATTCTGCCAAATATCATGTGGGTGGATGGGATTCTTATGCTCTTTAATTGATTTCTATGTCCCTCTGAACCTGGATACCATAGGTCAGGTTGTATATATCTCATTACATGGAATAATTGTGGTTATTTCTGTAAAAGTCTGGCTTCAGAGCCTTGGCCAGGAGTATGATCAGGGTCACATTTTTGTTCTGATGAAAGAAATTAGATATCATTTACATTGTTAGCTCTTTTCAGAGAAGGAGATTATGTCAATTGTTTCAGTCTTTCCAATGAAGACTTGAGAGGAATTCTCTAACCCAGGCCATATGTACCCCAATGTTCATAGCAGCAATGGCCACAATTGCCAGACTGTGGAAAGAGCCCAGATGCCCTTCAACAGATGAATGGATAAAGACGTGGTCCATATATACAATGGAATATTATGCTGCCATCAGAAAGGATGAATACCCAACTTTTGTATAACATGGACAGGTCTGGAGGAGATTACGCTGAGTGAAATAAGTCAAGCAGAGAAAGTCAGTTGTCATATGGTTTCACTTACTTGTAGAATATAAAGAAAAAAATGGAGGACTCTAGGAGAAGGAAAGGAAAAGTGAGTTGGGGTAAATCGGAAGGGGAGATGAGCCATGAGAGACTGTGGACTCTGAGAAACAAACTGAGGGGGGGGAGGGAGGATGGGTGAGCCTGGTAGCGGGTATTAAGGAGGGCATATATTGCATGGAGCACTAGGTGTGGTGCATAAACAATGAATCTTGGATCACTGGGGAAAAAAAAAAGGGCTCAGCAGAGCTGGGCTCAGTAGCCACTCAGCCCGCCTCTAGTTTCTGACTGTTTTTATTTATTTATTTTTAATTTTTAAAAAGATTTTTATTTATTTTATTTGACAGAGAGAGAGAGATTACAAGTAGGCAGAGAGACAGGCAGAGAGAGAGAGGGGGAAGCAGGCCCTCCACTGAGCGGAGAGCCCGATGTGGGGCTCTATCCCAGGACACTGAGATGATGACCTGAGCCGAAGGCAGAGGCTTTAACCCACTGAGCCACCCAGGTGCTCCTTTCTGATTGTTTTTAAAGCTGAAATGCTAGAGTGTAAGATTCAAATGAACACTGACCTCATGCTGGAAAGATCTCTGCTTAGTCCAGTCTGCTGCTATGGCTCATGTCCATGCTGTAATTCCTTTTCTGGAACTCACCTACAGAATGTCACATTTTCAGCCACTTAAAGACTGAATGAATATTGAGATCCCACTAGGTCACAGCTGTTTGTGCCCTCACTTGCTAACCGAGTCGGGGTTGTCCCATTTTACAGCTAAGAAAACCGAGGCATGGGAGGTGATTGACGTGAGGACGATCACACAGGTGTTAGGAGGCAGCAACGGGACTTCTTCCCAAATCTTCTGATTTCAAATCATGGGCCAGCAATTCGATACTTGGAAGTTTTTGGACGTCAAGTCTGGTGAATATTGTGGAGGTTCGACCTAGGTGCAAACCTTTGTTTAGGTGAAAATAAGGCATGTTGATTTAATGAGACCGTTTTCTTGTGGGAGCTATCAACCAAATTTCAAAGGCAATTTCAAAAGACTCATTCAGAAAGAAAAAGAGAGAGAAAGGAATAGAAAGAGAAGTAATAGAACAGAAAGGAAAAAGAAAGAGAAGGAGAGGAGGGAGAACGGTTGGCCAGCCATCAGAGAGGACACTATACGGATGGGGAACCCAGGAAACCAGTCTGGGGAAGGGCAGAACCCAGCAGAGGAAAGTGGCTGCTCGGAATTACCCTACTGCCCAGATTGTGCTCCGGGCCCCACATGGCCGAGTACGAATTGCCTGTAAGGAAATGAAAGAGTTTTGGAGAAAGTGGACGGATCCTGGGTGCACAAGGGCAGGTGTTCCAGAGGAATGTCCAAGATGGTCTCAAAGGGCCGAATGGGAAAAAAAAATCCAAAACCTTTCATGGCAACTATTTTCAGAAAGAAAAATGCAACGGGTACCTTTTATCTGTGTACTAAATTTAGAAAAAAACAAGCACAAGGATTACAGACTCTTGTAGTTGACAGGGCTTTAAATATGATCATCTCATAATCCCTTGTCTTTATTAGAAACGAGAAAATTTTAAATAAATGTAAAATAAATTTCTTTTTGGTGACTGACTTTCCCATTTGGACAATGAATTGCAGAGTTGGAACTGGGATCCACATCTCCAGAGTCCTACTTTGCTGCTGGAGTTAGACTAGAATTTCTTGTTCAATGTCTAATTCAGCTGGAGCTGGTTCGAATCCCAGCTCTGCCACTTAATCTCTGTGGGATCTTGGATTTTGTCCAACTTTTCAATTTTTTCATTAGTAAAACTGGGGCGCAGTGGGGAAGAATCCCCTTCTCTTTGTTAAGACTCTCATAGGAAATACATGAAATAAAGCTTATAGGAACTTGGTTCAATGCCTGAGAATTAGGAAGTGCTCAATTAAGATCAGCCAAACCCAATTATGGGTACTCGGATGAGCAGGATGGAGCTGTTGCAGTGACATCGTTCTGAGACATCCATACGGCAGTCGAAAAATAAATTGATTCGCGATACTGTTGGGTGGGTGGATGATAAATGCATTGAGGAACTTTGCCAAAGAAACAGTGAGTGAAAGGCTAAATTCCTGGCTCACGATGTTTTTAAAAATGGACTTCTGCGTGTTCCTAGATTGGCCAAGAATACGCTCAAAATGGAAGAATGGAACTTTGAATATAGGAGGAGGGCAAGAGAGGAATGGGGTTGTATCTTTCAGGTGCTTCGAAGATCTGGCTGTTTTTGGAGATACCTAGGTCTTGCATGGGGCTCCTCTGTAAACTTGTGACCTAGGATGAGAGAAATCGTGGGGGGCTCCAGCTGAGCCTGTGCAACATGGAGAAACAAGCTATTTTCCCTTGGAGTCCATCTCTGGTTTCTCTCCCCACGTTCCTGCCTGAAGCCTTGCCCCCCCCACCCCAAGGGGTCTCTACATGTTTGCTCCTCCAAAGAAGTACCTGCCTTGCACCTGCCTTGGTGCAAAGTGACCTATTTCTGTCCATTGGCAAATCCATGCAAATATCCTAATAATCTAATCAGTCCTTGCCTCTGAAAGACCTTACCCTTAGTCCACATAGAAAATGGCAGGGCGCCTGGGTGGCTCAGTGGGTTAAAGCCTCTGCTTTCGGCTCAGGTCATGATCTCAGCGTCCTGGGATCGAGGCCCGCATCGGGCTCTCTGCTCAGCAGGGAGCCTGCTTCCTCCTCTCCTTGTCTCTCTGCCTGCCTCTCTGCCTACTTGTAATCTCNTTAAAAAAAAAAAAAAAAAAAAAAGAAAATGGCAAACCGAAGATGCGGGTGGGCTATGGGGCCCCAGTTCCATGGTCACAAGCTTTGCCTTGAGGCAAGACTGAACTCCCCCCATCTCAGATGCCCTGTGTCCAACACTCCTCCATTCTCCCTCTTCTCCTAGCTTTGGGGCTCTAAGAGGTGGGATTCCACCTCTGACCTCTGACCTCTGACTTCCTGCTTGCATTGTCTTCCCAGTTCCATGTGGTTCTAGAACCGTGACTTCTTGGAGTCGACCTCAGAGTCTATTCCTCTGCACCACCCACCCCCTCCCTCA
Source organism: Ailurus styani (assembly GCA_002007465.1). Lineage (NCBI taxonomy): Eukaryota > Metazoa > Chordata > Mammalia > Carnivora > Ailuridae > Ailurus > Ailurus styani. Next base: position 3,660,036 of record LNAC01000079.1, read on the forward strand.
TCACACCTGCTTCTGTCGGGAGAGGTGAGTGGGTTAATGATTATTTCTGCTGAGTGTTGTCCGGGGCCCTTAGGATATGCTGCTTTTACCACAGTACTTCCCAGGATGTGACACATCTAAGTTGCTGAAGGAGATACTCTAAAAAATAAGGTCCCGTGCTGAAAACCGCTTTAAAAGTCACTGTACCTCTGAGCCTGTTGCAGGCTCTGGAATCCCCAATTATGAGGAGACATTTTAACTTGGTGTGTTATAATTGTATTTGAACATAGCAACACTTTCCCAGAGAGTACTTATTAACAACACAGAGAGCTGATATTTCATGGAGAATGGTGCCCTCACTCCCTGTAAAGATGGCATCCCAAGGGGAGAGGGTTGCCCATAGAAGGTGCTTACTTAGTCTCGTAGCAACCCTATAAAGTGGATATTATTACCCTCATTTTATTTTACCATTTTGTAAGAACTTACTTTATTAGGACCTTTTTAGGTTTACAATGAAATCTAGAGGGAAGCATAGATATTTTCCATATATTCCCTACCTTGACACAGGTAAAACCTCACTCACCAGAATGATACATTCCTTTTTTTTTTTTAAACCAAGGATGAACTTATATTAATACAAGATAACCACCCAGAGTCTGTAGTTTACCTTCGTCTTCACTCTTGGTGTGGTATCCTCTGTGAGTTTAGACAAATTTATAATGAGAAATATCCATCATTGTGATAACATGTAGAGTATTTTCATTGCCCTAAAAATTCTCTGTGCTCTGCCTATTCATTTCTCCCTCACCTCACCCTTGGTGACCCCTGATCTTTTACTGTTTCCATAGTTTTGCCTTTTTCAGAATGTCATAGAGTTGGAATCATGCACTACATAGCTTTTTCAGGTTGGCTTCTTTCACTTAGTAAATCACATTTAAATTTCTTCCATGACTTCATGGCTTGATAGCTCATTTATTTTTAGCACTGAATAATATTCTGTTGTCTGGATATATTACACTTTATTTATCCCTTTGTTTACTGAAGGACAGCATTCTTACTTTTTAAAGAAACTGCCAGACTGTCTTCCAAAGTGGTCGGTACCATTTTGCATTCCCATCAGCAACAAATGGGAGATCCTGTTGCTCCACATCCTTGCCAGCATTTGGTACTGTCCGCAATTACTTCTATTTTATTTTATATATATTTTTTAAATATTTTATTGATTCATTTATTTGATTTGAGAGAGAGAGAGAAAGAGAGAGAATGAGTGGGGAGGAGCAGAGGGAGAGGGACAAGCAGACTCCGTGCTGAATGTGGAGCCCCAATCAGGGCTTGATCCCATGACCCCCAGTTCATGACCTGAGCCGAAATCAAGAGTCAGACGCCTAACCAACTGAGCTACCCAGGTGCCTTGAGTACTTTCATTTTAAAGAGGAAGTTAAGTCCCTCATATCAGAGAAATCATATGATAATTATCTTTCTCTGATTGACTTATTTCGCTCAGCATAATACCCTCCAGTTCCATCCATGTCATTGCAAATGGCAAGATTTCGTTTCTTTTGATAGCTGCATAGTATTCCATTGTATATATATACCACATCTTCTTTATCCATTCATCCGTTGATGGACATCTAGGTTCTTTCCATAGTTTGGCTATTGTGGACATTGCTGCTATAAACATTCGGGTGCATGTGCCCCTGAGGATCACTACCTTGTATCTTTAGGGTAAATACCAAGTAGTGCGATTGCTGGGTGAAGTAGTTATACAGAGCTCACACTTCATCTTTCCACTGGTAATCAGGGGTGAGGAACACACCATCTTATGTTGAATATGCTGGTGCCATGAAAGTGGCAGAAGTGGCAATGCTCTCTCTCTGGATGAGTGTCTCGGACAACAAAAGGAACACACTCCATGTTGCTGTAGGGCTGAGTGGTGAGTCTAGCTTGCAGAACCCTCTTTTGGGTTAACTCTCTCTCTCATTGACCCATCTCCATCCAGTCCACCTGGAAGACACATTGGATTCTCTCCAAAAGATTCTTAAAAATCTCTTTTCATCACCTCTGCCTGTCCTACCCTAGTTTAAGCCATCAGAATATATTGCCAGGACATCATAAAGGCCCCTTAGCTGGTCACTTCCACTCTGGTTTCACTGCAGTCTACCCTGTAGTAATGAGTGATCTTTTTCACAACGCAGAGTACTAACCGCTATACGATCACGGCCGAGTGATCTTTTTCAAATAATTATCACATCATGGCACTTTTCTAAAAAGTCTCCAAAAGATGCCCATTACATCTTATATCAAATCTGCAGGAATCTGCCTTCTGCCAACATCTCTGTTTTCAGGTCACTCTCCTCTTTGTTTTGCTGTGGCCACATTGGACTTCACCCCTGATTCATGAGTCGAGCCAAGATCAGTGGAGCCACCAAGGCAAGCCCCCAGACACGGGGGTAGCACTAGCTGTATTGTATTCCAGGGAACTGTGCATGATATGTTATAAGCACCATTTGGTAAGAAAGAGCCAATGATCTGGCTTCCTCACTTTGCTCATTTATATTTGAATGCCTGCTAATCAAAGGGGCTTTTCTTAACTGTTCAATCACTTTCTATTTCTTTATTTTTTATCATTTCACTTTTTATTAAAATGATTTTTATTTATATTATCAATTTGTCCCTATTTCTTCACTTTCTTTGCTTTAGTTTCTTTTATCTGTTATCACTACCTCCATTAAGAATATACGTCTCAGTAAGCTACTGGAGGGCAGGAGTTTGGTCTTACTCATTACTGTCTCCCTAGGGCCTGTAACAATGCTTGTGTAGGTGAAATGCTCAATAAATATTTGTTGAAGAAAAGATTGATATTGAAGTCTTCATCTCAGTGTTATAGATCACCCTCAGGAGTCTGATCACTGCCTACCCTTCCTCAGTGGGGATCCCTGAGTGCCCTACTCAGTGGTGAGTACTCAGGCTTGTGTACTTTCGTATTCTCTTACTACTTCTCTGTCTTAGCATTTCACGTTGCTTGCCTGTTTATCTGTATTTCTTTCTAGATTCTAAGTTCCTGAATACGTGGGGCTCTGTCTTGGTCATTTTATCCTTAGAGTTTAGTATAAAAGCATGATACATGGCAATGGTCCCTAAATATTTTCTGGAGGTAGGAGCATATATTCAGCACATAGCACGATCTGGGTTGAATGACTTTGGCTATTGTGTTAAGAGAGGAAGCAAATAGAATAAAAATACTCCAAAAAGAAAACAAGGTGTTTTCATGCCCAATTTCTTTATTTGTACAGGATCTATTTTATGAAAATTTAACAATTGTACTTTTAGTTGGCTGAACTGTCTACCCACAGATAATTTAAAGTTGTCTCTGGAGAGGGAATGACGCAGAAAAATAAGAATAACTGGTGTTGACGTGTGAATTACACCCTGGAAGGCGGCAGCAGCCTGTATATCAGTTCCATCAGACTCCTCTTAGTTACCGTATTTATGATGTGGACTTGAATTCAGAAGACCAAATATAGCAGCAAGAGCCCCAGGAAATTTATAGGAGCCAAAGCCAAAAGTTTATCTCATGTTTTCCATCAGCTCCTATTTGAGCTCATCCCTCCTATATTGGCTTTTTATCCAGTTTTGTCTGGATAAACCAGGAGCAAGGAATATTTTATTAAAGGTATCATTACATAAGGTTACAAAGCACCCCCACCTGTGACTTACAGTACAGAACATATTCAAAGCAGGATTTTTTTTTTGTTTCTTGTCACTTTTTCTTTTCTTTTCTTTTTTCTCTCCCTCTCTTTCTCCCTCCCTCCCCCTTCCCTCCTTTCTTATCTTCCTTCCTCCCTCCCACCTTCCTTCCTTCTTTCCTTCCTTCCTTCCTTCCTTCCCTCTTCCTTCCTTCCCTCTTCCTTCCTTCCCTCTTCCTTCCTTCCCTCCTTCCCTCCTTCCCTCCTTCCCTCCTTCCCTCCTTCCTTCCTTCCTTCCTTCCTTCCTTCCTTCCTTCCTTCCTTTTTAGGCTCAGGGCTGTGTCAGCTCTCCTACTGTCTGCCACAATGTAGTCTGTAGAGAGGCTGATCATCTTGACACTCCAAGGAATAACATGCTAGCCTATGACATTGATGGTGTTGTGCTGATTGGACTTTGGCAAGTGGGGATACCAACTACTTTAGGTCCCTTACTAAGACACAAGTGAGCCAGAGGTAGAAAAGATTTCAATGTCTGGTATCAATTCTTGTGTCATTACACAGGATGAAAGGTTGAAAAGGCTAAAAGGGAATGTCAATAAATAGCTGCAGGAAATATTTACCACTCTCAGGAAACAAAGGAAAGATATTAGAGTTATTAGAACCTAGAATATTGGAGGGGGAATGTTCCAGAGTTGGGCCAGTTCCTCTGAGGAGTTTCAGGACTTGGAGGAGGGTGCTGCAGAATTACTGATATTCAGAGCTCTCAGGAGAGAGGAACAGGAGAAAAAAATAGTAGGAACTCTGTTGGATGGATTGTGGGTCTAGAAAATGAAGGAACATTAGTTTATACTTACCATGTTGGGAAATTCATTTGACTTGATCTATTTTAGGAAGAGGATAAGGAAGTAAATGTATAAAGTGAGATAACATTCAAGAAAATTTAGGATATATTTTATGCATGTATTTCTCTGACTTTTATTACTAACTTTGAAATCGATATTGGCAGAGATGGTGAGTCTACAGGAAACCAGTAGAAAGTCAACAGGCATATAGTGGTTGAATCCTGGAGCTGATAGGCAGCAACACTTGGGCTCAGCCTACAATGGGAAGGGCAGGGAAGCATGAATCAGACAGAACTCTGTTCAAATTTCAGCTTTATTTCAAGTTGTGACATTAGTCAGGTTATTTCACCTCAGGTTATTTTTTTTAATAATTGAGATTCTTATTACACCATCATACATTTGACTTCTAGAGAGTTAAAATCAAGTACCATTATGCCTCCTACTTTAATCATTGCTTCCTTCCAGGCCTCTTGCTACCTTAAAGCTCTCTATATAATAACCATACACCACCTGCCTGTCTGATCTCCAGTACTTATTTATGATGCTCCCTTTCTTCTCCAATAGATGCCTGGAGTTTGGATCTCCTCAGCATAAACTTCAAAAACTGTCTCACTTTCTTGACGTACCCCCAGATTTGGGAGATTCCAGATGGACCATAGAATGAGAGGGCTATCAGAAGTTCCAGGTAGGAAAGAGGCAGAATCCCAGTGAGAGTGATAATAACAACTAGCACAGAAATGCTGCCCTGGGGACATGGGGAAAAGGCAGAGAGTTTTGAAATAAAATGAAGATATGGCATTCAGAAGATGCAGATTTATATAAACTTTAGTAAAGAAAGTCAAGGAGTAAGAATTTGTCATGGTGACTCTAGGCATTTCCTAAAGGATTGGGGTTCCAATTCCAAGTGACCACAATGGGATCCTTCTAGAGAAGGAAAAGACCATGCATGAGCTGTCCAAAGTCCATTGGAAATATCTCAGTTCAGCTCTTATCCAGTATTCATCAGGCATCGACTTCGCACACTGCTTTGCTTTCCTTAGCAGACTTCTGCCATAGGAAAGACTTACCCTCTGCTAGTGCCAAATTCAGAGTCTGGGTTATTCTCACTATAATTTAGTGAATTAATAATTTGTTTTCTGTTAATAATCAGTACTGTGTGGATTTAGGTGATGATGTCACACTGAGGCCAGTGCTGGGGCAGATTTAGCAGTAATTAGGGATAGTTGTCCGCATCAGTAGCATATATATGGATATGTTAAAGGACCTCAAAATCCTTCTAACACCAAATTATCTTTCCTACCCACTTGGTAGAGTATCTGAAATGCTTCTGTTATATTTATGCCTTAGACTATAGCTCCAGAAGTTACCGTCATGTAAATTCAATTCAGCCTCACACGGTCTTAATGAGTGAACCTTTAGTGCAAAGCATTGTGAGGGGTGCTCCAATTAAAAGAATAAAAACAATTAAGACAATGATAAAATAAGGTTATCTCTCTCAAGAGCCACAAAACAAATCATAAGATATGAAAAGTTAATATATGAAAAAATGCTCCAAGAGTGATAACAATGCTCACACAATAAAAATTCAAAGCACTAAGTGATCAGTGGGTACTCCAGTGGCCAGATCTATGACTTGAATTGAAACTTCACAGGAAGACCAAGAAAACCATTAGCAGACATCAGCATTTTAGATTAATTCGGTATCTAGTCTCCTTGGGAAGAAGAGACAGCCCTGCCCAGGGGACCAAGCAATGACATAAGCCTGGATGGGAAGCCCGAAGACAAATACGTGTGAGGCTGAACATAGCCAAAAAGTTTCCAAGAGCAAATGTGTTTGACTATTTATGCAGGGATGTCAGAGCTTTGTTGAATTGTGACCCAGAGTTACTTGGCACACTTGAACCTCTGTTTGAATAAATATCAGAGTGAGGGGTGGGATTGCCCCATCTGTAAGCCTGTCAATTGCTTGGAAATCAGGCAGTGAAAGGCGAACTGGAAGTGGTCACTCTTAATATGTTGTAAGCAAGTTGTTACAGACAGCGCGTTTGGTCCTCCCCCCACATCATACGTTGATGTGTGATGGTATTTGGAGTGGGGCCAGTGGAAGTTAATTAGGCTTAGATAAGGTCATGATGGTAGAGCACCCATGATGGATTAGTTAGTGTTCTTAGAAGAAAAAGAGGCCAGAGCTTGCTCTCCACCTTGTGAAGACGCAACAGAAAGGCAGCCCTCAGCAAACCAAGAAGATCTTCACTAGACATGAAATCTGCGGGCACCTTGATCTTGATCTGCTGGCACCTGGCTTCCAGAATTGTAAGAAATAGATGTTTGTTGTTTTTATGTGGTATTTGCTAGAGCAGCCAGAACTAAGACTCAAATCAGTACGAAGCACTGTATGCCTTCAGCATTTTCCAAAGGAAAGGAACTCACAACAAAAATGTGGTATTGCTTGACAGGAAGAAAAACTCCTTTTGCCAGTTTTTCAGTCAGCTTGACAATGAAATTGGAGTTTTCACAGTTTATACTTTCTCTGGGTTGAAATCATCACTGCCAGCGGGGGGAGGAGGAAGGCATTATGACCCGCCTGGGACTCAGGAGGGCATCTGGGTCATTCTACCCAGGACATTACCATTCCCTTCCCACTCCTCTGAAAGAAACAGAGGCTGGGCGTCAGGTGCGGGTGAGTCATCTTTCCTCTCAGGGGCTCTGACTGAGATTTGCAGGCTGCCTCTGCAGCAGCTACTCTGTTAGTCATTCACAAAAAGGCGTATTGGAAAAGCTGAGGGGAAACGCTTGGATGTACAAGTGATTAAATTTCTATTTTCATGGCAGTGAATCTGCTTGCTTGCTCACAAAAGCAGCTTCATACAGTACCAGGCACCCTGAGGGCACTCAGTAAATACTTGTTGATTGACTGACAAAAGGATCTCCTGGGTCCTGGCAAATCGGGGTGTTGAACTGAATTGTCAGATATGATTATGTGGTTGGTATACAGAAATTTGTGCTTATTCACTTCACCATACCGTGGAATGTCAACTCTGATTGATCAGATTTGCATGAAGAGGTTAGTAACACTGCTGGCCCCACTCTCATGAACATCCCTGAAAGGAAAATGAATAGGGTCCTTCCTGGAGCTTTACCTGCAAAGGTACGTGTGGGATCCAGCACGAGGAAGGTTGAATTGTGTTGGAAGAATTATACTTTGTTTTGCTCTAGGAGGCCCTCCCCAATCTTTCAACCTATTTCAGAATCTGTTAGGGAAAAGAATAAAAATACCTCCTTACTTGTCAGTAATGCAGAGGAATAATCAAGAATGAAGGAAAAGAAAGAGGGTTCATCCTGGCTTCCTTCCGCCTGAGGCAAGCAATATCTTTACGGCTTTGCTATCATTTAGCTGATAGCTGAGACCCCAGGAGGAATGATGAATTAGCTGGCAATGTCTAGGAACCATGGACCATGCCTTTTTGTTTCTTTGCTCTTAGGTGATCTCTATGGCGTTTCAAACCATCTGCATGTCGATGACCCTTAACGTTCCCAGCTCTAGCCCTAAGCTCTAACCTCACATACAGAACTTTGTACTTCACACCTTCATGTGAAAGTGAGAGGTAGTTCAGACCTCGCATTCAAACCGGAACTTGTAACTTTCCCCTGCAAACTTGCTTCTCCCTTCCCTCCCTGGGGACAGACCACCATTTGTAGTCATCTGAGCCAAAATGTCTAGGAGTCATCTTTCGTTCTTCTGTTTTTCTCATTCTCTATATCCGATCCATTAGCAAGACTTTTCATTTCTATCTCTATTCCCTTCTCTCCATATCCAATGTCAATAGCTTACTACAAACCATGGTCATTTCTGCGTTGATGGCAGTCACTCTGAGTTAGTCTCCCTTCTTTTACTCTTGACTCCTGTTATTTATTCTTCAAACAGAAGTGAACTTGAGGGCGCCTGGGTGGCTCAGTGGGTTAAAGCCTCTGCTTTCGGCTCAGGTCATGATNCTCCCTTCTTTTACTCTTGACTCCTGTTATTTATTCTTCAAAAAGAAGTGAACTTGAAAGTCTAAAAATATTAATCAGATCCTTTTTACCCTAGTCCTCCCTTTAAAATGTTCACTGACCTCCTGTTGTCCTTCAGATGACCTTCAAACCTCCCACTGGGGCACGGGGTCTTCCATGATCTAGTTTAGTTCATTCTACTTTCACCTCCTTACTCTGGCCTCTTACCAGTCTTGCTCTTCCTCAAGATCTGTGCACTTGTTGCTTTCTCTGCTGGAAATCTTTTCATACAACCTACCTCTTCATATGACTCTTTTCTACCTTTTAGATCTCAGTTCTAGCCCCCTCCCCTGAGAAGCCATTTCTGAAAACCCTTTTGAAAGTGGTATTCGCTGCTCGCTTCCATTCCAAAGTTAATCACAAATACCAACTCCTGTATTTATTTACTGGTTTATTGAATTTCCATCATGCCCCCTGCCTCTTTCCAAGGAGGCTGTAATCTCTATGTGAGCAAGAGCCTTTCTCTCTCTCACTTTTTAAGATTTTTATTTATTTATTTGAAAGAAAGAGGGTGCATGAGAAAGGGGGAGGGGCAGGGAGGATCTATCCAGAGGAGAAGCTCGCTCCCCAGCTCCCCACTGAGCAGAGAGCCCAGTGCAATGTGGGGCTCCATCCCAGGACCCTGAGATCACGACCTGAGCTGAAGGCAGCCACTTAACCAACTGAGCCACCCAGGTGCCCCAAGCTTTTGTCTTAAAACTGACAAGATGGAATAGTGGTTAAATTCTCACACTGTAGAGATAGATTTCTTTTTTTTTTTAAATTTATTTTTCCAGGTTTTATTGAGAAATAATTGACACGTATCACCGTATGCTGAATTAAAAGCCCAGCTTTGCTGGGCTTGTGACCCTGGGGAAGTTGTTTAACCTCTCTGTCCTCAGGTAAAATGATGGCAGTAAAGGTACCTGTCTCATAAAATTGTTATGAAAAGCTCCCTATCCTTATGACATGGCTGGCACAATGGTATATACTCAGCAACTGTTAGCTGTCAGTATTGTTAATTACAAATCTGCTTCACATGTATTTATTTGTTGAATGGCCAATACATTCATTTTATGTATTCAAGGAACACTTCTGTTCTGTCACAGATCTGACTGTAGAACACACATTGAAGGGAACCCCTGCCTGGGGGCTGAGAGATGAGTTTGGAAGCTGGCTGGGTGAGAAGCTCTGTACAGAGAGATGGGAGATAGCATGTTGAAATGGAAAATGATAGCAATAGAAGCCAGAGTTTATTTAGTACTTATTCTGTGTTAAGTATGGTAACCCATTTTTCCATTTTCTCCTTCTCGAAATTTTTGGTGCATTACTGTGAAGTTATCTTATGAAGCACTTCTGATTGTTCTTCATTATGTCAACCTTCCTCCTCCTACAGAAGCTGGGTACAGTCCATTCCCTTGCATGATTGTCCTTCCCATCCCCAACCCTCATGACTAGTTACCATGTACCTTCCTCAGCTCTCAACTACAATGCCATGTCCTTAGAGAAGCCTTCTCTTATCCTGAGAGAATGTTCTAGATCTCCCTGTGGTACATCCTCATCATGCCACCTATCTTTCCTTTCTTGCCTGTACCATTGCTTACTTATTTAATTAATCTGTCTTCCTGACTAGATTCTATACTTTGTGGGGGCTGGGTCTCCGTCTTGTTTTCCTCACCATGGTATCCCCAGAGCCCAACGATATTCCTTCCAATGGTTGGCACATAAGAAATACTTGCTGACATTGGGGAGGGTTTGTGCTTTGGTGAATGCTGTGAAAGATGTAAGCCTGATGATTCACAGACCTGTACCCCTTGGGCAAATAATAAAAATAAAATTAAAAAAAAAAAAAAAAAAAGAAATACTTGCTGAATAAGTCAGTGGGCATTGGTACTGCAAAAGAATAAAGTGTCCCCAAACCTAACTGTAATTCTTCTTTGAAGGTTGAAAAATGCAAAAGCCAGTTCATTTCAATTGAATTTTGTGCTTATCAATTCTCATGCTTGTCTCACTTCCTTCCCAACTGAATTTAACCTGAAGTAATGATGAAAAACAAAATTTGTCTTAAGCTCTAGAAGGAAGAAAGTCACAAAAAGAAGGAAGCTGATGAGAGCCGTGGCAAATGAAGGATAAAACCAGGATATTTGCTAACATCTTTCAACTTTCACTCCATTGAGAATATTTCAGAAAAAAAATTATAAGCAATTGCATTTTCCTTTTTGAAACGAAACAGACACAGTCTTATCTGACTTCTGGACAGGGTTATCTGTACATTCATTGCAACCCCTCTAGAAGAAAAGCTTGATTTTCTTTTAATTTTTAGGGGACAGTAAAAAGAACTTCTGCTGATATCATCAAATTTATAAATTAAAAAATAGCACCGGTATGATTAACATTATTTCTCAAGAGTCTGGCTCAACAAAAACCCAAGAAAATTCAAGAAAAAAGAATCACCAAGTAGCAGTAGTTTTAATTATCACTTGATAACGAAGGTCATTCTGTACTTTATTATTCTCATTAAACTAAGAATGACTAATTCAGCTTGAACCATGCAAATTGTTTACAACTTTAGATTATTCATGTCAATAATTTCCACTAGGGTTGATTATGAAACTAGCTGGAAGCCTGATGGAATTCAGAGAAAACAAAACAGAACAGTCTCACCATGATGGTAGTATCTTCAGAGATGGCAAAAGTAGGGAAATCACCAAAAGAAGCTATTGTTTGACCCGCTCTCCTACTGGTTCATAAAACAGTGACATAAATGCTCCTGAGGGGAGAGATCAGAGCACTGAGATGACTCCTCTAGAAGTTCAGAAGGAAATGGGAAGGTTTGAGTTCAATGATAATTCATAAGACACTTGTCAAGTCCGACTGTGGAGGTACCTATATCAAATTTAAAGCCACATCTCTCATCTGGAATTTGTTCTTTTTCTCTTGGCTTTAACAAATTAATATTTCAAGTAAGAATAAGATTTTTTAGAGGGGTATATGAAAGGTATATTTACCATTTGGGATTCGGTATAAGAACAATGAACTGAAATTACATTATTGATGAAATTATTGGAGATCTCTTAAGATGAATTGGAGCCCTAAGGAGAAGTTGACGTAAGAAAATTCTTTCTGGGGGCGCCTGGGTGGTTCAGTGGGTTGAGCCTCTGCCTTTGGCTCAGGTCATGATCTCAGGGTCCTGGGATTGAGCCCCCGCATCCGGCTCCCTGCTCAGCAGGGAGCCTGCTTCCCCCTCTCCCTCTGCCTGCCTCTCTGCCTACTTGTGATCTCTCTCTCTCTCTCTGTGTCAAATAAATAAATAAAATCTTAAAAAAGAAAAGAAAAGAAAAGAAAAGAAAAGAAAA
>LNAC01000079.1:3672738-3703712 GCA_002007465.1 Ailurus styani
GTTTCTCAATTTAAAGTTTTCAAAGGAAACATTTGATTCTGAAATAATTTTATTTATGTTTACAGAACAGTTGCAAAGATAGCAGTGGAATTCCCATGTGCTTTTCAGCCAGTTTCCCCTACTGGTAATAGCTTATGTGATCATGATACATCTGTCCAATCTAAGAACCAACATTTGTACATTACTGTGAACTATGTTCTGGACTTTTTTGGATTTCTTCGATTTTCCCATTAATGTTCTCTTTCTGGTCCAAGAATCAATGCAGGGTATCACATTGCATTTTGTTGTCATGTCTTCTTAGTCTGCTTTGGCCTGTGATAGATTCAGTAGTAATTTTTAAATTTCTGGGGGCTGGAGGGACTTTCAGCTTTTAAAAAGTATTTATTAATAATTATCAATTTTATTGTATTGTCATCAGAGTATTTTTTTTAATTTTATGTGACTTACTGTTATTTTCCTTGTGACCTAATATTTGATCATGTTTGTAAGCATTCTATGTGTGCTTGAGAGGAAAATATGTTCTCGCTTATCAGGTCAAAGTTTGGCAAAGATCCATGAGGTCTGTCTTATTAAATATGTTCTTTAGGTCGTCTATATCTTTGTTTATTGTCTACTTGATCTATCTCGTGCTGAAGGTGGTGTGTTAAAATCTCCTGTTTTTAGTATATTTCTACCTATTTCTTTTTTGGGGGGTTCTGCTTCATAAAAGTAGTTTCTATTTCCTTTGGTGGACAATATTCATAACTGTTTGAACTTTATTGTGAATTTTCACACTTAGTATTTAAAATGGTCCTTTGTTACCTTTAATGACTTTTGGCTTGAATTCTATTTATTTGATACATCACAATCTGAAAGCTTGATGTCATATTATTTCCATATTCCTGGCTTACCTTTGCCCATCACTTCATTTTAAACCTATCTGAATCACTTTATTTTAGTTGTGTCCCTTGAATATAGTATACAGTTAGGTCTTGCTTTGTGAGCATCACTGAAACATTTTTTTCTTATAACAGGTGAATAAAGCCCATTCACATTTATTGGTATGACATTTGTGTTTAGTCCTTTTCAAATTATTTTATAAATACTGTGTGTACTATATTGTGTTTTTTGTGGTTTATTCTCTATTTGATGTGTTTTATTTCTTTCTTTTTCCCCCCAGTGTTCCAAGATTCATTGTTTATGCACTGATGTATTTTCCTTTTAAAAAATTGCTTTTGTTATTTAGGAAGGTCTTATTTTTTCTAGTAGTTACATTTTCTGCTTCTTTTAGTAGTTATTTTTGTACTTTTTTGGGGAGAGGGTATCTTTTTTAGTTCCTTTAAAAATGTTTCCAGCCCATGTTTCCTTGTTTAATCTTTATTATCTAGTTTATGAGTTTTTAATGTGATCCCATGATACCCACCAATTGCCTATTCACGAGTTAGTCAACTCATTCTGGTTTCCTCTTTACCTCTTTCTTGTCCTTTGATGTCTTAATTGCATGATTTATACCTCATCAGAACATGCTACATTTAAATATCTTATTCTGTCTTTTGTTCTCATGTTTGTTGAGCCTTAAATCTACAATTATATATATTAAATGGTCACCATCCATTCTTTTTCTGTTGTTTACTTAATCATCTCTTGGTTGGGTGAAGCTCATCTTCCAGGAGATCCTCAGGAGGGGCATATGTGTACAATGTACCTGAGTTCTGCCACATTGAAAACTGTTTTCTAGGGGCACCTGGGTGGCTCAGTCATTAAATATCTGCCTTCGGCTTAGGTCATAATTCCAGGGTCCTGGGATCAAGCCCTACATTGTCAGGCTCCCTGCTCAGTGGGGAACCTGCTTCTCCTTCTGCCTCTGCACCCCCCCACACACTTATGCTTTCTCTCAAATAAATAAATAAAATCTTAAAAAAACAACAACCCTGTTTTCTATGTCCTGATAGACAAAAGGCATCTTGACTGAATATAAAACCTTCTTTTCACACTTTCTTTCCATGAAGGCAGTCCATGTGGGTGCATACCTGAGTGGCTGTCACCTAGACAGTTTGCTGGTGGTAAAGGGGCAACCAGGACCATTTGTATCCTCCCTGCATAGTCTCCAGGCTGGTAAGAAAGTCTCAGAGGAATATTTAACTTCAGTTAGGCTGGCCTAGGTACTTGTTAAATATTAGTTCTCTTATCGGCTAAGTGCTTTAGATAACTTAATCACACAACCCTCTAGGTAAGTATAATTATTTGCATTTTCTGGTGAAGCTCTGAATATTATATGTCACAGAGTCACATAGCTGAAAAGTGACCAACCTGGTGCTTAAGCCCTAGGTCAGAAGGTACGCAAACCTGCACACATATGAGGAGCCAGCTGGTGTAGTGGTTGAGACCACAGACTGTGATGATGCCGGGCTGCCTGGGTTCAGACCCTGGGATGAGGATGAAGACTACTGCTTCTGCCCCACGGAGATGCCGTTAGAGGGCAAGTGCGTATAAAGCAATAAGAACATTTGCCTCCATGAAGCAGTTCATCTTCTCTAATATTAATCTCCATTAAAATTCACCCATCCTTCCACAAATCCAGCCATCTGTTCATCAACCTACCTACATAATGATTGTATTTTATGCAATACCCCAATACATTGTGCTCTTTTATATCTCTGTCCTTTTCTCTGTGTTCTTCCCACTGCTTGAAGAATACCTGTGCTGTACTAACTCCTACTTTTCTTTCAAAACTCAGCTCTGAGGGCAATTCATGTGAAATTTTCCTCAGGCCCCTCAGGCTGGGTTAGGTGGCCCTTTCCTATGCAGCCCCTCAACACAATGTTTGAAGCCTCCCAGAAAATCTAGGCCCAAACTAGTTTCCAGCTTTGTTTCTCCCAATGGTCCATCACAAGTTCATAGGCAGGACTGCATAGTAGTCAAGAGACAGGTCTCTGACTCTGGGGACTGATATCCTGCTGGTGTGACCTGGACCAAATTTCCTAACTCTAAGCCTATTTTTTTGTCCGCAATATGGAGGTTTTAATATATCACCAACCTCCTGATAAAATCAGTTGTCCTGATAATAATGAGGTAATCCACTTCATAAATTGTCTCATTTACTAAGCACTTTCCATATATTAATTATTGTCGTCAGTAATAGTAATAGTGTGTCATGCTGAACTTTGCTTAGTTTTTCAAAACTCTGATTGACATTGGAAACTCAAAACCTGAGGAACAAGAACTTTACCATGTTAAAAGTTCAACAGAGAGATAAGTACATAGAGAGAAGGAAGTCAAGATGTGTATAGAGATAAGGGGAAGGCAGTGGATTCAAACCTGAGAAAACATACCAAGAATGAGTTAGGACTTAGAAAGGAAGTGATTTATGAAGCTTATTCTAGTGGTGGAGAGAATTTCAGTCTGGCCAGAGGAGGCATTTGTATCAACACAGGAATAGTATAAATTAGAACTTTACATAATGAGCTCCTACAAATTATCCTTGGAAGAGGCTTTGGATTAGATTATAATGAGATTTATTTTAAGGGACTAAATGAAGCCATCATAATTATTTATTTAATTTCATAAACCAGATTAGAGATATTACATATTTCATGTATTATATATTTCAGCTAAAAAAATTTTAAAAACTCAGATAATTCATATATTTTGATGAATTTTTTTTCTCCTTATGCCAAGCATTGGCAAAATAAGATGGTTGGATGGGATGATCTCTAAGGTGGACTACAATCTCTAAGATTATCTCTGACATTCTATGACATTTAAAAAAAATGTTGTTTTCCTAAGAAGATTTCTATGGTAGGGAAGGAAGTGTAATGTAGCAACATCCTGCTTTTAATGAATTTTCCTCAATGGGATGTCACTTATTTAATGGGATTCATTTGGTCGACATGTTCAATTTTAAAAGAACTTTTTGTTCTTTTGCCAACCAGTATGGCTTTTGACAGGCAAAAAAGCTCTGATCCTGCCAATTTTCCCCAGAAGTGTGGCCCTTTAAGCCATGCCTCTGGCTGAAAGCCACTTGCAGACATGGATTGCTTAGCTGATGAAAACAACAGTTGGATGAGATATTCCTCGGGTCTCAAAAAGAGCAAATCCTCCTGCTCTCCCAAGCTATCTAGCCCAGTCTCTGAGAGCTTCTTTCCAATCTGTTTAAGAGGACAATCAGATTTAGAGGGAACAGTGTTCCACTACCCCAGGTCGCAGACACAGCTGAAGATGAATTTCATACCAGGGAGGTTCATTCCAGAAGGCAAAGCAAAGGCTCCATCATGGAGGCAACATTGGCAGCCCTATAGTTTCTCTCTTCCCTCCTGGCCCTTCCCTTTTTTCCCTTCAGCTATAAATAATTACGGCCAACCCAGCAGAAGCTGAACCCACTGGGATTCCAAATGGGTCTTCTGACCCATTAGCTAAGGTATCACCAGTTAGCCAGGATAGATCCCATTTTTATCTATCCTCTGAAGCTGGGGGTGAAGGAGAGCACGTCAAAATAGACCAGGGATTGGTCCCTGGCACACACTTCTGTGACCACTGTGTTTTTGCACATTGAACTTAATCGATTTGCAAGGACTTGCCCTGGAGATGAGACACAGGGATGCCATCAAGCTGCTGATGGCCTCTGTGTCGGCCCCTGGAAGGTGTTACTTGCCCCAGTTAAGATGTATACTCTAGATTTGGGCTTGACTCAGTCTAGGCCCCACTTCATACTGTACATATATCTGTTATCTGGGCAGGTACTTCATTTCTCTCTATGTTCATCTTCTTTTCTCTAAAACTAGGATAATAATCACGTCTCCTTTATAGAGTTGTAGTAAAGATGAGAGGAATGAATCTAAATGTTCAAAACTCACCAGTTATTATTAAGGTATGGACATTATCTTCTTTACTTTTATTTTTTTTTTTGTCCTTGAACCCAGGCTTCTTGGCCCCTGAAGGCAAGGGGAAGGGAAAGACAAGGCTAGCTTTCAGACACTGCAACGAAAAGATTGTCAAGACAAGGGAAAACCTTTTATGAGAGATGAGAGTGAAACCAAGATAACATTTAGGCTTAAAACCTCAGAGACAAAGAAGATGGTGGTATCAAGGAGTGGGAAGTGAGGAGAGGAAAATTCTTTGAGACAGAAGAGGAATTTAATTGCTGATATATAAACATTAAGACAGTGATGGAGCAGACAACTGTCCAGCAGGAAAATGCAAAAGTTGGGAAAGTAATTCTTTTGTTTATTTGTAGAAATTATCTTAAAAATCTGAGTCTGACTTTGATGACTTTATGTTGAGATTTTGCTCTAGATTTTTAATAGTATGCAATGTCCTTTCCCTGGTCAGCCTTTGAAGGCATTTTTAAGTTAATCTTTCAATTATGCTTTTCTTTGTGGAGAAGTTTTACATTATAATTTGGGGGACAGGATTTAATTGCTTTTCCCAAAGAATTTTACCCTTTTCTAAACATGTTTTGACCTTTATTTTAATGAAATATTAGCAGATTTAATGAATGAAGTACACTTCCAGGAATCTAGGAAGTCTAACTACACAGGAGCGAGTTCATGGATTAGCAATACAAAATCTCTCAAAATGGAAGTCCATTAGGAAAATGTCTCCCTTTTAAGAGATGTTCTGAGAATAATCCTATTAGGCTAGAAGCTTGCTAAGCTTATCAAGTCCAGACACATTTCTCTACAAAGGGGAGAAAATCCAAATAGAATTAATGTGATAAGTAAATGTTGATAAAAATATATATTTAACCTCAGAAAATAATCATCACATTATATACAAATGTCAGCTTCATTCCAGGAAAAATTTGATGACCTTTTAAGATCTAAGCTTGATAGCATGAAAAATGTTAAAATGAAATGCTTTTCATTTTGGATGGAAAAATGAAAAATTCAGTCTAGCTTCAAATAGTTGGATCAGTATGATTCTTTAAATACTCATATGTATTTTTTTAAATTAAGGAGAAAATGCCTTTCTAGATTTATTGAATATTTCCCAGTTCTGATGCTCTTCATTATTTCCTGAAGATTTGGGTTTCCATCTGGTTTCATTTCCCTTCAGCCTGAAGAACTTCCCTTAGCATTTTTAGTAGCGCAAGTCTGGACGTTGTGAGCTCTTAATATTCTCTTATCTGAATGTGTCTTTATTTGAGCTTGATTTTTGAAAGATATTTTTACCGGAGATAAAATTTTACATTGACTATTAAAGAAAATCTTTCAGTACTTTAAAGATAATTACTTCTGATGAGAAGGCAATGACCATTGGAGTTTTGTTCCTTTATGTGCAGTGTGTTGCTTTTCTTTGTCTACTGTTAAGATATTTTTCTCTATCTTCGGTTTTCACCAAAATGACTGTGATGTGTGTAGATATAGATCTCTTTGTATTAATTCTTCTTGGTGTTCACTGTGTATTTATGACTTTTATTCAATTTGTAAGAATTATAGCCATTATTTCCTAAAATATTTTTTTCTCTCCCCCATAGTTTCTCTTCTCTTCTTCTGGGACTCAAATTGCATATATTGTAGACCTTTTGATATTATCCCGCTGGTCCCTAAGGTTCTGTTCCTTTCTTAATTTTCAAGCTTTTCTACTCTTTTTTAGATTGGATGATTTCTATTGATCTATTTTCAAGTCAGCTGGCTTCTCTGTCATCTCCACGCAGATGCTGAGCTCATCCAGCAACATTTTTATTTCAGAGATAGCATTTTCTAGCATTTGGTTCCTTTTCAGAGTCTCTATTTTTCCGTTGAAGTATCTGAATTTTCACACAATACGAGAATATTCTCCTTTATATCCTTGGCATAATTCTAACAGCTGGTTTAAAATCCTAGTCTGCTAATTGCACAGCACCTGTATCATCTCAGGACGGGTCTGCGCTGATTGTCTTTTCTCTTGAGAATGGTCTCTGTTTCCTTATTTATTTATGTGTTGAGCAATTTTGTATTGTATCCTCAACATTGTAGAAAATGTCATAGAAACTCTTGGTGCTATTATGTTCCTTTGAAGAATATAGATCTTTAAAAAATCAGGCGGATGACTTGGCTAAGCTGAGACTGACAATTTTTGTTTCCTCTATAGTAGGTGGTAGCTCAAATAGCAATTCACTTATTTTGTCCTTGTGACTGCCGTCCATCAGAAAGTCATAAAAACTGGAATTTNCCTTGTGATCTCTCTCCCTCTGTGAAATAAATAAATAAAATCTTTTAATAAAATAAATAAATAAATAAATAAATAAATAAATAAAAAATCAGGCGGATGACTTGGCTAAGCTGAGACTGACAATTTTTGTTTCCTCTGTAGTAGGTGGTAGCTCAAATAGCAATTCACTTATTTTGTCCTTGTGACTGCCGTCCATCAGAAAGTCATAAAAACTGGAATTTTCCCAGTGTCTGTTTTAATAAATATCATCTCCACTCCATTTTATGCCTACTTTTGTTCACCCTCCAGGACCTTTAGTTGGTATTTTTATATCTTGTCCAGAGTCTATAGTTGTTATTTAGTAGAGGGTCAGTCTGATAGGAGCCACTCAACCTTAGCAGAAGTTGAAGTACACTATCTCTTTCCCCACTCTCCTGAAAATGGAATGGCTATTTCCACTAATTCATTGTCTCGAACACTCTCAATTTTTTTTTCTGTTTTTTTCTCCATGCCTTCCTGAAAATAGAGCGTGGTCTTGCATAAGAGAAGGATAAAATGTTTAAGCAGGTGACAAGAAAGTATCCATTCTGTTAGTTGCTGTTCTCTCCACATCATTAAACTGCAGGGAATTTGTCTGTATCTTTGGGTAGGTAATACCTCAGGAAGGAATGCATTGAATATATTAGGTGGATAGAAGTAAGATGTAGCAGAAGTCTCAATTGCAGAGATTTGAAATCTCCTGCTTTCCTTTATGCTGGGAAGACTAATATTATCTCTTTGACTAGAAAACCACAGGTGATAAGTATAAGAAAATGAATTTATAAAAAATTAAATACAATATACTAGTCACTATTTTCTTGTATAACATTCCCCAAATTTTGTTTAGATGAACACATACCCCAAGATTTTCTTTGGAAAAAGGCTATGTGGTTGAATAAGTTTGAAAAAAGAAACTACTTGGAGAATAGGACTGTGGGTTTATTACTAACCACAAATTATAGATTTACCAAGATTGCAGTAAAAGTCCCCTTAGCACTGGTTAAGTAAGCTGAACATGATTAGTTCATTCTTGGATGATTCAGAAAGTACATCAAGATCTTTCCTCATCTTGTTTTTCCTTTCTACATTCTCTGCCTGGGTAATTTCATCCATTTCCATGGCTTTAAATGCCATCAATGAGCTGATGACTCCCACATTTATCTTTTTCATCAAAACCCCTTCCCTGAGTATATTCAAAGAAACCCTGACACTTCTTTTTTGATGTTTCATAACATTTCAAAATTAACATTTCAATCCAGAAATTTTAATTATACCCCTCATCTCCAAATATTCTCCTGCCAGTCCTTCCCATTTCAAGAAACAGCATCCCATTTACTTATGCTGGTATGTCTAGAGTCATCTTTGGTTCTTCTGTTACATCGACCTATTAGTGAGTTCTGTTTGCTACTGATTTTCCTCCAAAATATATCTTGAACCCATACCAGTCCTAGACATTACTCTCAGTTGTAAATAAGGAGGGAAAAGGTTTATCATGTTATTCTCTGAGAAATTAAACCCTATGAATGATTTTCATGCCCAAGATTTACTATTTTGTATTTTTCATTTCCTCATTATTCCCTGTATTAATGAAGAGTAAGAAATATAAAATCCCCTGTGATAATTCAGTTCAGGGGTCATATCTAGCCTGTCATGTGTCTTTGAAAATAAAGTTTTATGGGAACACATTCTTTTAAATGTGGCCTTAGCTGCTTTCATGTTTCAACAGCGGAGCTGACTAGTTGTGACAGAAGCTATATGACCCACTAAATCTAAAAATCTAAAATATTTACTAACTGATCTTTTACAGAAAAGGCCAATTTGCTAACATCTGATTTAAATAAATGCTGTAATACTTTCAAGATAGCAAATCTTTAGTATAAAAATTAGTGAATCTGGGGTATCTGTGTGGCTCAGTTGACTAAGCATCTGACCGACTCTTGGTTTTGGCTTGGATTGTGATCTTGGGGTCCTGGGACTGACCCCCATATCATGCTCTACCCTCAGTGCAGAGTTGGTTGAGATTCTCTCTCCTCCTCCCTTTCCCCCTACCACTCATGCTCTTGCACACTCTCTAAAATAAATAAATAAAGCTTTAAAATAATTAGTGGATCTTTGAGTCATTATCATTTTCTTTTCTATATCAGATGAGGTTACACTTCTCAGGGGATATCAAGGTATGAAGATCATCAATGGAAAATGAAAATCTTGAGTATCTATTTGTTAGCCTGTCAAAAGTAGCTCGTATATACTGCCAACACCTTTAGGTGATGATGGTTGATTAAGGGTTTCAAATAAATGTGAATATACTCAATGTTTGATGTTGCATATTGAAGTCAACATTTCTCTCCTTTTCCAATTATACTTAGGACTGTACAGAACAAAATAATTGATGGTAGAAAGTATGTGGGACATGGATCAAAAGATCTACGTACCAAGTTCAAATGTATCCCTTATTAGCTAATGACCACGATCACATGTAACTCTCTGATACTTAACTTTTGCATCAGTTAGATTGAAACTAAAAATACCCAATCATAGGTTATATGAAGAGATTCTGGGTAAGAAAATATATTTTTAGAATCTTATACCATTTTTGGCTGCTAGTATTATTTCTCCTAGCCTCTCCCAATTCCTCAGCCATGCAGATCACCTCAATATCTCTCTTCAATGCATCTATTCTCAGATTTTTTTTGTTTCAGTGGTGTGCTGACTATTCTCTGCTGGATTCCTAAACTCCCACAGAGTTACTCTCATCTGTGAATGAATGTTAGAAGTAATGTTCTGTGGGAAGATGATGGTAGAAAACTCCTACTTTGCCATCTTGCTGATGTCACTCTATAGTATTGCCCCTTTAGTTCCTAGCAGAAATTCTCAATTTCCGTATAGCTTCAGCAGTTAGTGTCTTTCCTTATTTGTGACCAGCACCTTCCTCAGGGCACTGCATACGGAAAACAAAAACTGATGGAGAGATAAAGATTTTCCCAGACAAACAAGATCTAAGGGAGTCCATCATCACTGACCTAATTTAAAAGAAATTCTAAAGGGATTTCTTCAAGCTAAAATGAAAAGATGGTAATAATAAGAAAACACGAAAATATCAAACTCACTGGTAAAAGTAAGTATGTAGTCAAATTCAGAGTGTTGTAATACTGTAATGGGGTAAGACCTGAAACTATAAGATTCCTAGAAGAAAACTTAAGGTACAAGTTCCTTGACATAGTTCTTTACAATGACTTTTTTTGGGGGGGTATATGACCCTCAATATACAGGCAACAAAATAAAAAATAATGAAGTACATCAAACTAAAAACCTGCACAGAAAAGAAAACAATCAACAAAGTTTAAAGGCAACTTATAGAATAGGAGAAAATATTTGCAAACCACACATCTGTTAAATGGTTAGCATCCAAAATATATAAGGAACTCAAACAACTCAATGGTAAAAACCCAAATAATCTCATTTAAAAGTGGTCAAATGAACTGAATAGACATTTATCTACAGAAGACATACAAAGGGCCAACAGGTACAAAATAAGGTGCTCAATATCACCCATCATCAGGGAACACAAACCAAAGCCACAGTGAGATATCACCTCACACCTATTAGAAGGTCTATTATCAAAAAGACATTAGGTAACAAGTGTTGGCGAGAATGCGGAGAAATGGGAATCCTTGTATACTGTCAGTAGGAATGCAAA
The DNA here is from genome assembly GCA_002007465.1 of Ailurus styani. Lineage (NCBI taxonomy): Eukaryota > Metazoa > Chordata > Mammalia > Carnivora > Ailuridae > Ailurus > Ailurus styani. Next base: position 3,683,585 of record LNAC01000079.1, read on the forward strand.
CTGGTACAGCCATAATGGAAAACAGAATGGAGGTTCCTCAAAAGATTAAAAATAGAACAACCATATGATCCAGCAATCCCTCTCTGGGTTTATTTGTGAAGGAAACAAAAATCAGGGTTTCCAAGAGATATCTGCACTTCTATATTCATTTCAGCACTATTCTCATAGCCAAGATATAGAAAGAGCCAAAGTGTCTCTCAATAGATAAATGAATAAAGAAAATATGATAGACATAGATAAGTAGATAGATAGATAAATAGATAGATAAAATATTATTCAGCCTTGAAAAAGAAGTGAATCCTACCATTTGTGATAATATGAATTAATCTGGAGGGCATCATAAGTGAAATGATCCAGACAGAGAAAGACAACCATGATACCATTTCACTCATATGTGGAATCTTAAAAAAAAAAAAAAAAGGTTAAGCTCATTAAATGGAAGATGGTATTTTTCAGGGATGGGGGAGGGGAAATGGGGAGCGATTAGTCAAAGGGTACTAACTTTCAGTTATAAAATGAATTCGTTCTGGAGCTGTAAGGTACAACATGGTGACTATGGTTAATAATTCTGTATTGTATATTAGAAATTTGCTAAGAGAGTAGATATTAAGCATTCTCATCACACACACACACATACACACACACACACACACACACACACACGGTAAATGAGATGATGGATGTGTTAATTATCCTGGCCATGGTAATCATTACCCAATGTATACATATACCAATTCCTCAAGTTGTACACTTTAAATATGTACAATTTTATTTTCAGTTATATCAATATAGCTAGAAAAAAATAATAAACTCATTGTCTTCATGGTCTTACTTTGCTTTAAAAAGAGATATTTATTCATCATGAACATGAATCAATCATGAAACAAGTGTTTGGATGGATATAAGAGAACCAAATGCAAAAGAAATTTAAGACTATTTTCTCCTATAGTGTGAAAAATTTGATGTTTTGTATTCCATTGGACAAATTATCAAGCATTTTCTAGACCCCGAGGTTGTATATTTTATGATGTGGCTGCTGCATAGTTGCCATGATTTGGTTTTTCAAATAGTTAATTTAACTTCTTTTTAATACATATGAGTTTATATGCCCCACAGGGAAAGAGCATAGATTATATAATTGTGTTTATGAGTTTCCGGTTATTTTAATAAGTTCCATGATCAATGTAGATGTTTACTTGGAAAAAATAGAAGAAAATCTAAACCTCTTGGCTTTCGAGAGTGAACTTCATTATAAGGTCCAATCCAAAGTTATGAGATCAAGAAATGTATTTTGTGTTGAAAATGAATCTACTAACAAGAAAAAATAGTATTCAGGAAGTTTACCTCTCAACTTTCAAACAAACTGTGTGTCAGATGGGCTGAGTGTGATGCTGAAGCTCCAACAGCTAAATACACCATCTTATGACTCATTTCCTCTAGTTAGGCACTGAGTCATAACTCATCTTTGCTCATCATATCTACGCAAAAGGTCTTAAGATGAACTCCAAAGTACCTTATGTTGTTCTTAATGAGGTGGGGAGGTATCTAAGTACATTCCCCCCCTTTTTTTCCCAATATGTATTAAGTGACTTTGATGGACAACCACATGAGATACCATTAAACATTGACTAGATGGTTCATGGTCTCTCTCATTTTCCTTTCTTGTAAACTTTTTCTCCTTTAAACTTTCTCTAGCCTTTATATCACCCCTTCTACCTCTAACAGAGTCCAAGTAAACTAACTTTGTTGGTTGGAACTGATTTGAAATTTCTTCATGCCTGAGATCAAGTTTGAGAAGAGTCAAAAATCCTTTCCCTTTCTTATTTATTCATTTAAATTCAATTAACTAACATAGAGTGTATTATTAGTTTCAGAGGCAGAGTTCAGTGATTCATCAGTCTTATGTAATACCCAGTGCTCATTACATCACATGCCCCCCTTAATGTCCATCACTCAGTTACCCCATTCCCCCACCCAGCAACCCTCGGTTGTTTCCTATGATTAAGAGTCTCTTATGGTTTGTCTCCCTCTCTGATTTCATCTTGTTTTATTTTTCCTTCCCTTCCCTATGATCCTCTGTTTCATTTCTTTAATTCCACATATGAATGAAATCATATAATTGTCTTTCTCTGATTGACTTATTTTGCTTAGCATAATACCCTCTAATTCCATCCATGTTGTTGCAAATGGTAAGATTTCATTTTTTCAATGGCTGTGTAGTATTCCATTATATATATATATATATATTTCCTTTATCCATTCATCTGTTGATGGATGTCTGGGCTCTTTTCATAGTTTAGGCATTGTGGACATTGCTGCTATAAATATTGGGACGCAGGTGCCCCTTTGAAAAATCCCCTTCCTTTCAGTGGTTACTTTCTTTTAGCTACCTGACAATTATCCCACCCACCCCTTAGACTTATTTTTTGAACCAAAATAATAATTTTCTCCTCTGCTGCAACCTAATGTACCTCCACCAGAGACGGGATGATGGAACCATTCCCAAGAACATGTGGTGACCATAGTCAAACACGAAAGCAGAAGCCAGAGAGGGAGACTTCTTGAATTTGTTCTTGTACTGTAATCAGGATAAAAAGGACATTAGCTTGATATATGTGCACAACTTTATTACTCTGACCATTCTCCATTTGCTCTATTGGAGAGAAGGAAACCTTTGAGAAATTTTGAATAGCTAGAAAAAAGTAGAAAAAAATGCGTGCTGCTTTTTATGGAATTGGGGGACCTCAAAAGATGCTAAGAACAGATTTGGACATATTTTGTAATATGTGCTTGTTTGTAATGAACAAAAAAACCTGTCTTCTTAGTGAGGATGAATGTAATTTGGAGATAAGAAATAATCTCTGGGAAAGGAAATGACTTTGGATCCATGTACCTTAGATCTTGGCTTATTCTAAGAGTTTGTACAAAGACATTTTGAAGAATATATACTATAGTTTCTCCTTCCTTAGGATACTCATAACACTATTTAGTTATCATATAAAATCTGTGAATGACAGTCAGAATCATTTCCAGAGGAAGATCAGGATAAGCAGTCTTTCTCCTTGAGCACATTCTACAAATGTGTTTTGTTTTGTTCCAGCAACATTTTAATAAAGGGTATATGCCCAAAGTTAGCAGCACTGTATTATACGCTTAAAAAATCTGTTTGAGGGCGCCTGGGTGGCTCAGTGGGTTAAAGCCGCTGCCTTCGGCTCAGGTCATGATCCCAGGGTCCTGGGATCGAGGCCCACATCGGGCTCTCTGCTCAGCAGGGAGCCTGCTTCCTCCTCTCTCCTCTCTCTCTGCCTGCCTCTCTGCCTACTTGTAATCTCTCTCTCTGTGTCAAATGAATAAATAAAATCTTTAAAAAAAAAATCTGTTTGAAGGGTAGATTTCATGTTAAGTGCTCTTGCCACACACACACACACACCAAGTAAAAAAAAAAACTCCAAAGGGCAGGTGGAAACTTTTGGAGGTGATGGACGTATCTATTACCTTGATTGCAGTGATGGTGTCATAGGTGTGTGCATATGTCCAAACTCATCAAATTGTATACATTCAACATGTACAGTTTCTTGTGTATTAATCAGTCTTCCAAAATGCTATTTAAAAAAAAGAGTAACATATAAACTCAACAGATATAGTGATGCTGAAAGCATGGTAGAAAAAGCAAGACTGTGTCATACAAGGTAGTTATGGGAATGGGGGCACACAAATGTGGTTCTACCAACTAAGGACACAGATCCCCTGCCCCTCACCCTTGCCTGATTCCAAGTATTGGTCACCTGTGCCTGAATGACGATGTAGGTACATAAAGTTATAGGCAATCTACTGCCTGCCTCAGGAGAACAGTGAGAATCTGTACTCCAGGAACTGGTGGCAAAACAATCCTTGGCCTCCTGCTCAGTATTGACCCTGGGAGCTGCTGTGTCACAGGGAATTATCCTCCTGACCTGCAGGCCCAGGTGAGTGTTGTGCCATACACCTTGGCAGAAAACTTCTATCATCTTGTTGTAGAGATAGATAGATAGATAGATAGATAGATAGATAGATAGATAGTTAGATAGATGATAGAATAGATTTTTCTGACTCTGTGAAATGCATTCCTTTTTTTCTTTTCTGAGTGAAACTGATCTCTCAGCTTCTCGGGGGTTATCTCAATATTGATGAAAAAGTAGTTTGTTTATTTCAAAACCCCAGGGGCCAGATCACAGTGTTCCCTAGACTGAGTCATAAAAAAAAAAGCTAAACGCATTACCTATTCCTTGATGAAAAGCATGGGTGTGAGATCTCCTTGAAGTTCATATGATTCACAGGAAATAAATGAAAAGGGCAGCCTTATGAAACAGTATCAGTTCAATTTATCTTTCCCCCTGATAATTACAAGGCCTCGATTTCATTTGGGCTCAGCGTGTTTAATGAAGGAAGATCAGTTTCTATGGAGAACCATTTCACTTGAATAGATGAACTAATAACTAGTGCTAAAGACAAATATCTTTTAGCTGTGGGAATTATACTTTTCCTTTAGTCATTTCTAAAATCATGCTACACTCCCCAAAGTATTCAGGGTCTCAAAGTGCTGGTGAGATTGGAAGCTGTGATGGATGTTCATCCTTATTTTAGAGACTGAGAGCCTAAGAAAAAGAAATGTTGGAAAATGTTATCAAGTAATGACATATTGGGGATGGACCATGATATAATGACTCTGAATTCCACTGGCTCCTATCAGAGCCTCTAACAAGATACATTTCATTTGACACATTACTATTACTTCATGTTGATATTCACAGACCATTTCAACTTGTATTTGGAGATGCCAAGACCATTTTCAAAAGGAAAAGGATTTTCGTCATTATAATTAAAATTTTACGATAAGAAATAGCTAAGATATTTAGTGTGTTCTCTCTCTTTTTGAACAAATAAGCATAGAATGCTAAGTAAAAAATGTGACCGAACACAGCCTCAACTACTATGTATAATTATGGTGGCTATATTTCTGTCAGTTCTGAAAATGTGTGAGTGTATTAAAAAGCTTCAATCTCCAATACTTGGAGAAGTATTTGTTCGTTGTTCATTGAATAAGGTTGCTTATTAGAAGTGGGGGATAAACAATTTGTGGACAAAATAACATGACTTAGTGTAGAAACACTAGATGAGTAGGCTACTCTTGCTTGTGCTGAATCATTTATGTTAGAAAGATTCTGGAGGAACCTAAGAAGGAACCCACATTTTTGTGAAGTTTCAAGTGCTTTCCAGTTAGGTAAAATAAAATCTCAGTGACCAGAGGGCTGGGAAACTGCCTTAGTCATTTGAATCACTTGAAATGTAACACAAAGAAGAAGAAGAGACAAGACTTCCTTGTTCCACTGAGAGTTGCTGTTTGTAATAAGGGCTGTTCTCCAAGCTTGTCCTCTATGATCTGGGGTTGTCAGCCTCGGATCTTGTCAGACACCCATAAAACTGTAAACACAGATGTCTGAGTCCCACCCAGATCTATGGAATCTGAATTTCGGGTGGTAATAGTCTGGCTTCTGTAATTTGGAAAGCTCCAGTGATGATTCAGAAGGGCAGCCTGGGTTGAAAATGGGTCCTTGGCGTTTTATGGATGGATGTGGGCAAAGGCTTACTACCTTCTCCCCTTTGCTTTCAGTCCTAGAACAAAGAAGTCTATGTGTTTTTACATTTCGGCTTCCTCGTGTGAGGGGTTAAAGACCGTTAGCGTGAAGGGATCCATGCTTTCCCATTCCTTGGTCCCTGCTTAGCACCTTCCTTCTCCTCCCACTCGGAAGAGAGAACAGAAACAACCCATGAGCATGCGTCCTCCTCGGAGAGAGAGGAGGAGCATGTTGGAAGAGAGAGAGAAAGACACCATGGGAGAAGAGAAGGACTCAAGGCACCTAGATGGTGGGACAGGGTGAGCCGGTGGCTTTGGGTAGAGGACTACGGAATGAAAGACATCCAGAATTAGACAGGGTGGAAGTGGAGGTGGAGACTGGGGTACAAGACTTCATATATTGTTTTGTAGGCTAATTCTTGGATGATATGAAATGTTTGAGAAGGTAGACAGATGGGAACTTCTAAGTAGGTCATATTTCTTTAATTGTGCTTTTCTCTGGCATGGATTAGGGAGGTGGGCGATTTATCAGTTAGGAATACTGAAAGCTTTGGTGGGTTTCTGAATGATCGCATTGATCCAGGCTCTGTTGTTCCACTTTGTCATCCCTAGTGTGCTCATCTTTTGTCCTTACGCTTGCCCCTCCGCAGTCAAAGGACAGCATCACATCCAGTTTCAAAGCAGAAAGGATAGGGAAGGGCTGAAGCCAGGAGCCTGAAGCTTGCGCAGGTCCATTTTATAAAGAAGCCAGAGTTTCCTAGTCCCGCTAGTGAACGTGCCCTGTAACTTATTTCCCAAACTGGATCATAGAGCCTTGTTGACAGTAGCTGTGTGGGAACTGACAGAAATGGGTATTTAGCTTTTCTGGCATCTGCAGTGAAACACAAAAAGGGAGAAAAAGGTTAGAATTCCCTGCTGGGTAAGCCAAGCAACAGAGTGTGTCATGGCATGTCACAGATTCACAGGGCTTGCCCTGGATGACAAAAAGTCATCAAACCCCAAAAATGAACCCCTGCAGAAGAATTTGGGAAACTACTGTCTTAGAGTAGTAGTTCCCAAGTTTTCAGAATTATTTAAGACTTGTTGGAACCAGATGTCTGGACCTTGGTCCCCATGTTGGGATTCAGTAGGTTTGGGATAAGACCTGGGTATTTCCCTTTTTATTAATCTTTCCAGCTGATGTAGGAAATCTGTGGATCACTCAATGAGAAACAATGGTTTTGAGACATAGGCTAAAGTTGGTCCAGTGGTCCTGAAACTGGCTAAATGATAGACTCTTTGGAAGCTTTTTAAAAATATCAAAGCAATGCTTATGCATGGGCCCTTTCCCCAACTAATTATATCAGAAAATCTGGGGTTGAGAAATTAGCACTATTCAAAATCCCCCAAGGTGATTCTAATATGCAGCCAGGGATGAGAGTATCTGACTTAAAGGTTCTATGGACCAATAAGCTTCTTTTACAAATAGGGAAACCAGGGACAGCTGGCTGGTAGCAAGATGTAGCAACCTCTCCATGTTGGTTCTTGGAAATTTTTGAGAGGGATAGATGGAGAGGAGAGAATAAAACAGGCTGGCAATCTTAGATAAGGTAAAGGTAATGGAAATGCAAGAAACAATAGCAAATGTGAGATCTCAAACAGCTCACTTTTTAGTCTTTAAATACTGATTTTAAATACCCATTTTAGATGCAGGCATTTAAATACTGTTTTTAAGGTTATTATATCATTTGGTGTGATTTGTCCCTGACCACAAATTCATTAATATTTACATAGATGTGTGGTTACGTGTTCATTTTGCTCAGGGAAAAGAAATCCTGTCAGAAATGGCCCTCTCTGGAATCCTCTTCAGTCTTTATCCATAGATAAACTCCCGAGTTGTCCACAATAACACCTAGTGTAGACTAGTTAAAGCTGCAGGACTGGGTCCTTGGGTTCCAAAGACTCTGGTCTTCAGCAACAGGATTAGCAGATTAGATCGGACAATTTCAAATTCTTAACAGTAAATCTAGTAACATTTGGCTAGTGGAGCAAGAATAAAAAGAAATACATATATGTGGATAACTACCTATGTCAAACACCAGCTTGGTGTTCTAGAAAGGGTGCTATTTGTGAGAAATGCTGTCTGTGTGATACACTGACGCTTCCAAAATGTCAGCCAAAGTGTCGAGGAATGTGGTTAGTTCCTGCATGTTCCCAGACCAGCTCTGTGGCCAGGGAATGAGTACCCTGGTGTTGCCAGTTGCAGCTTCCCTGTAGGAAAACAATGGAAAAGTGACTACACGAGGAGAAACTAAAGGAGGAAATTAAATTAAATTCTATTCTGCAAACATGGATGAGGCACCAGCTGGGTCGAGGATATGTTCAAGAAAAGAACGTGAAGATGAACAAGAAATAAATCCTGCCTGTAGGAGAAAGCATACATGATGAATAAACCAGGAAACAGAAGTATCAGGAGATATATCATGAGACAGACATTCAGAAGTCATTCAGTGTAAATCACCTTTGTAAATTGAGAGGAGAGAAATTTATATTCCACCTTGGAATTTGGAGATGATTTTAAATGAAGTGGTAGTTTTTTTTTTTTAAAGATTTTATTTATTTATTTGACACAGAGAGAGAGCGATCAGATCACAAGTAGGCAGAGAGGCAGGCAGAGAGAGAGGAGGAAGCAGGCTCCGCACTGAGCAGGGAACCCAATGCGGGCCTCGATCCCAGGACCCTGAGATCATGACCTGAGCCGAAGGCAGAGGCTTTAACCCACTGAATCACCCAGGCGCCCAAGTGGTATTTTTTTAAAAAATATTTTATTTATTTATTTGAGAAAGAGAGAGAGGGCGCCTGGGTGGCTCAGTGGGTTAAAGCCTCTGCTTTCGGCCCAGGTCATGATCTCAGGGTCCTGGGATCGAGGCCCGCATCGGGCNCGGGCCTCGATCCCAGGACCCTGAGATCATGACCTGAGCCGAAGGCAGAGGCTTTAACCCACTGAATCACCCAGGCGCCCAAGTGGTAGTTTTTTAAAAAATATTTTATTTATTTATTTGAGAAAGAGAGAGAGAGCCTGAGTGAGAGGAGGAGCAGAGGGAGAGGGAGAAGCAGACCCCCTGCCAAGCAGGATGCCTAATGTGGGGCTTGATCCCAGGACCCTGGGATCATGACCTCAGCTGAAGGCAGACGCTTAACCAACTGAGCCATCCAGGCGCCCCTGACACGGTGGTTTTGGATGTAAGACCTGAAGCATGATGTTACCAGCTGAACTGTGTTCTTCCCTGATTCATATGTTGGAAGTCCTAAGCCTCAGTAGCTCAGAATATGGACTTATTTGGAAATATGATGGTTGCAGGTGTAATTAGCTAAGTTAACGTCACAATGGAATAAGGTGAGTCCTTAATCTAATAGGAATGGTGTCCTTATAAAAAGGGGAAATTTGAAAAATAGGCATACACAGGGAGACTGCCATGGGAGCATGAAGGCAGGACTTGGATGGGATGCATCTGGCAATGGTAGGAACATCTAAGATGGCGAGCAAACCGGCAGAAACTAGGGGAGAACCCTGGGACTAATTTTCCGTGAGAGTCTTCAGAAGGAGCTAACCCTGCCAACACCTTGCTCTTGGACTTCCAACCTACAAAGCGGTGAGACAATACATTTCTTTTGCTTAAGCCACCGTGTAGTGACACTTTGTTACGGCAGCCCTAGCCAACGCATACACATGGGTTTTGTTTTGGCAGACGGCAGTTAGGAAAAGGTATACCTGGAAGAAGGAACAACGTGAAAAATGACACAGAGCTAAAAGCTTGATCTGGTAAAAGAGGTGTGAGGTGGTTGTGACACGGAGTCAGCGTGTGCGCGTGGGGGAAAGGTGGAGAGTGGCCGGAAAGGCGTGTTGCGGAAAGACCATGAACCTTGTTAAGGGCGAAGGACCTTTCTCTTTGGGTGTGAAGGGGCTGCTGAAGGTTTCCAAAGGGCAGGATGAGATGTTTAGAGCTCTCGAAATTATTTTTATCTACACGAAACCCTCTTGGAGGAAAATATCTGAGGAAAATGTAACCCAGTGTAACCTAGTGTAAGGGAACTGAAAAACTCACTTCAGCCTGTAAATGACGAGGCCTTCTTTCTGTCCAGTTGTGCCTAATTCCGTTGAATACGCACATGCTGTTGTCTTACACCTCACCTTTAGCAAATGTCACTGTGCCGCTCTCCAGGAGGGCTTTCCCAACAGCCCGCTGTCCCTTGATTGTACCAGAAATGAATCACACAGACCTTTCAGACTCCTAGCTTCCTGAATATAGTCAGCAGAGTGTAGATGTAGATTGTATAGATGGCAGAAGAATTGGCCATCGTATGAGTTTAAAAGTACAGGAATGGTTTGATGGGCTGAAAGGAACACTTGTTGGACACCTCAGTTCCCTCCGTCCTGCAATCCACAAAGCCAGGGTAATAATAATCCAGTAGCGTCTACCTCACGTGTGTGTTGTGAAGATGAAATGGAAAGATGCATATAATGTGTGAAGAGTGCTCAAAAATGTCAGGTATTGTTATTTCTGGCAAGACTGTAGGAGCTGGGATTCAAATCCCTGCTTTTTGATTCCAAATTCTATGTTCTTTCCACCCTTTGCTCTGCTTCCTACGTGGTGTTTATCTGTAACAGTAACAGGCTTTATGCTCCATTCCTACTGGTTTCTTATCATTACTTCTCTCTCCTGACACCTGTTACATCAGCATCTTTCTGTGCAAACTCCTCATCTGTGACAGACATTGACAAGACTCAAGGGGTCCTCTGGGCCTCTGTGAGGAGGGGTTGAGAGCTGCCGGTGTAGTAAACAAGCAGAGAATGGGAGGCTGGTGTCTCACGTAGTCATAGCACTGATGGATCTGAGCTGAACAGACTGCTCTGTAGAAAGACTGCAATCCCAGGGAAGTGGGAAACTCTTGCATGCATGCAGTCAGGAGACTACCCATTGCTGCAAATAGCATACCCTTGAGTTGCTGAGATGATGTTTCTATGTCATAGCCTCATGTCCTATGATGTTTCAAGATCTCATCCTGGCAAATGCTAGTAACGAACTATGCCTGGAAAGTAAAAACAACTGGGCATCTGGTTAAACATGAAATTTAACATCTGGCAAGAAGTGGATTTCTGCCAGGGGCTCTTCATATTTGCTTCTGCAAGTGATATGTATAAGTAGAAGTTCCGTGCTTGGCATCCTTGCAGATGGTCCACTGCTTAAAGAGTTTGATATGCATAATGACCAAAGTTCAGAGAGAAAGCTGTACCTAATAATTCCTTTATTTAAAAGCAAAACATTCTACCATCAACTGACCTGTGTATCAATCAGGAGAGGTAGGTTATGCAGCAGTAACAAACCTTCCCCAAATATTAGGCAATGACATATGACATATGTCATATGGCTATGACAATGTGGTTTTATTTCTCACTCTTACCTGGCAAAAATCCAACAAATTTGTAGCTTTCTCCCCCAGAGTAATATCTTTTTTTTAAAATTGAGTATCTTTAACATGGCAATCATGAGACTAGTACTTTGCCTATAATATCTTTTTAAATATCATATAACTCTACGAGGTTGATGCTATTATTCCCTTTTTGCAGATATGAAATTGAGACACTAGTTGAGTGAATAAGTTGTAGACTGGTTTGTGATCCAAATTTTTCTAATGCTAAACCTATTACTTTTAACTACCATTAAGCTACTCTTTTAAACATAACCATCAGGTTTTAATTTTTAAATGTAACTTCACTGGGGCACCTGGGCGTCTCAGTCAGTTAAGCATGTGGTTCTTGATTTTGGCTCAGGTCATGATCTCAGGGTTGTGAGATTGAGCTCCAAACTGGTCTCCACTCTGGACGTGGAGCCTGGTTAAGATTCTCTCTCCCTCTGTCCACCCCTTCCTCCCAAAACCTAACTTCATTAATGTCATTCTTCTAATATTTCGAGAGGAAAGAAAGATCCAAATGTAATTTTTCTTCCGTATAGATTGGCAAATCGAGGCATAAGAGATAATGCATTGATCCTTGTCAACACACTTGATGATAAAGTTAGATACAGAACTTTGAGCAGTGTGCTCAAATCAGAATACCATGTGTAGCGTGTAAAAATGCAGGTTTAAGGCTCCCCCAGGGATCCTGGGGCAAGTCCCATTCTGGTAGTGAAAGAAGGGCACTTAGAGAATCCCTGAATCTTCAACTCTCCCAGTACTATTGCCATGAGGCCAGGTTGTCAACGAAAGTTGAAAAACTATCAAGGAGACAAGTTTGAAACTCTGCAGGTCTGCTAATGTTTTGCCCAGAGAGACTGCCTGAACTTGAAGATTGAATCTGAGAGCACTGTGGATTTGCTAAATTGAGCTCCATCTGTAGCATTAGCTATATGGGAATAAACTGCCACTGTTTACAGTAAATTCAAATCTAGATTTCTGAGAAGGCAATTAGCCTAATTAGTTCAGTAATGAATAATGTTAATCTTTGTAATATCATTATAGAGTCCACGATACTAGTTTACTTCTGTCCCTCAATTTTATGTCGTTAGAGATTGAGTGGAAGTGTTGTTTCATAACTCAAAATCACTGCTCAATTAGGTGGGGCAGCTGAGCAATTAAAAAGTGGATCAGGTAATCCCAAGGCAAAAATACCTGATGGATTATTCTTTTTATTTTTTACTTTTTTGGGGGGCAGGGGAGAAGGAGAGTGGGAGAGAAAATCCCAAGCAGGCTCCACACCCAGCATGGAGCCCAAGCCAGGGCTTGATCTCATGACCCTGAGATCATGACCTGAGCCGAAATCAGGAGTCAGGCACTTAACTGAGCCATGCAGATGCCCCCCTGATGGACTGTTTAAATCTTTCCTCTTTCAAATATGGCTATTTCAGCATATGGCAAAATTGCTTAAAAGCAAAGATTACGTACTTTGATTTCTTGCTGAAATGTCATTGGGTGATTGCAGATTAGTTTACCAAAAGTTGATATGCTTGTCATTTTTTACCTCCTAAGTTAGTGTTTCCAAATTGGGTTTCCATCCGTATTTAAGAGCTGAAAGACTTTAAAAATATGCAGATTCCCTGGTGCACTTTGGGAATCTGTAGTGTAATCTGCTGCCATGTAGGATAATTTAGCCCTCATGCACAGCCTTAGCACCCACCTGTAAGTTACTGACTCCCAGAGAGTTGACAGCATCACCCTCTGAGGTCTTGGAATATTTACTGGTAAGGGTTAGTTTAGCTAGAGTCAGTCTCATTATATATGAAATCTCTACTAGAGCAAATTCTACAGCTTTTTATTTATTTTTTGATATCCACCACGCTCTAATTTTGCTTTTCCAGTAATGGTGACCCATTATAAACTAACATGCACAGCCCAGCTTGTCCTTTGAATTTAAAAAAGATCATACATTTCTGTGCACAGCAGACCAAATGGATTAATGAAGGAAATTTTTGGGAAATGAGACTTCTATCCAAAAGACACATCCCTTACCAGTTGACTGTAATAATAAGTGGAGTAGACATAATCCGCCCAGCAATTTAGCTTTGCCCTTTTACCTAAGACTTGTTAGCAAAATTGCTGCTTTCTGCCTTTTTGATACTTTCCCGCATTAGGAAGATGAGACACAGGATCCCTCATGGGGGAAATCAAAAGCAGTTCACACCCATAACTTCACTAATTCTTTCAAAGATATCGGAGGAGAATTTTCAATCACTGGTTTAATATTTTAGAAGCAGAGTAAGTCATTTCTTCAGACATGGCTTAATTCACATGATTTGATTTTCTTTAAAAGACAACACCACCAACATAATTAAATGACTGTCAGTACCTGTGTTTGTTTTTTTATATTGACAACCTATAAACATATAAACATATAAAATAATATATGTATAATTGGTTATATATAAAATAACATGATTTATGTAACACAAGGCATATAACACAAAATATACATCTAGGTATATTTTCTATATTTCTATGTGTATAACATGACATTATTCTGTTCCCAGTATGTTACAGTTCACAGTTTCATTTGGAAGTCACTTGGAACTTAGAAAAATGCCTGATTTCTGATATTATATTTTTAATTATTATAATATCTGTATATTTTACACTATAAGAAAAATATATATTACATCTTGAATTATATAATAATTTATTTTTTATAACATATCATTATGTTATTGTTTTCTGACATTACAAAAAGTGGCTAACTCCATGGTTAGCCCACATAGCTATGGGTTTTTGTTTATACTTTGCAATAACCTTTTTTTCCATTATTATTTATTTCTACTACCTAATAGCACAGTTAAACCACAAGCTAACTAGGCTTTGATGTATACAACAGCTATTACAGACTTACAATGAAAAGTGTCCTACAATAACAAGGGAATGTGGTGATTGGTGACTATTTCTCCTTCTGGAGGTGAACTGGCAGATGTTTAGCTCTTTGGAGAAGGGAGCTCACCAGGTGGCATGGTTTGGCCATTGGTCTGTATGGATATTTAAATGCCCTGTTATCTATAAACAATGGAGACTTTGCCTTAATTGTAATCATCATGATGAAAATAATGATCATAAAGAGAATAACATCTACCAAGCACTTATGATATGGAGGCACCATGTTAAGACCTTAAAATATTTTACCTCAATCACAACTTTAAAAGTGGTTATTGGGGAAACTGAGCCTTAGGGAGGTTGAGTGACTTGCTTATTACCCAAAAGTCACTGTGAACACAGGTCATTGAGAAAAGCCAGGGCTTCTGCAACCTGCCTTGGTGAAAAGCATGTTGCTTCTCCAATGTGCTGTGATATCTACATATACTTCTATTTAAGAAAAAGATTTTAGGGCACCTGGGTGGCTCAGTGGGTTAAAGCCTCTGCCTTCGGGTCAGGTCATGATCTCAGGGTCCTGGGATCGAACTCCACATTGGGCTCCCTGCTCAGCAGGAAGCCTGCTTCCTCCTCTCTCTCTGCCTGTCTCTCTGCCTACTTATGATCTCTCTCTCTCTCTCTCTCTCTCTCTCTCTGTCAAATAAATAAATAAATAAATCTTTAAAAAAAAAAGAGAGAGATTTTACAAGTTATCCATTTTGTACCAAAAAATGGTAAATAAAACCAGCATGTAGGGAAAGATCACAATCTTAACCATTCAAAAGTAACTACTGTTAGATCCCTTTCTAACTCCCTGAGATGCAACATTAAATGTAGAATGTCTTCTTAGGGACTCCATAACAATTCATTTGGCCTGATCCAGCTTTGCATTCCTTCCACCATAATCCCACACCCTTCGTATCCATTCCCACACATATTCCCCAGATTTCTGATTGCATAAATGAGAAAACTTAAGTAGTTCTTTTGGAGTTTGGCATACTTCCTCATGTTTTGTACTTCATCTTTAGGGCCCTGCTGGGATTGGAGTCTCGTTACAGGTCCGGAAGCAAAGAAGGATGGTGGCAGCGGATCCCGAGCAGACCTAGCTTCGTCTTTCACGGCAACTACCTCGGGGGAGGCCATTGTTATTTCCTCAGACAGTGCAGGATTAGTCCCTTCAGAGGAGGTGGAGAGGTCACTTCTCTGTGGGTGGAGGGGCTGAGACCACTGGGGGTGGAGAGAGATTGTTTCCACTGGCAAAAAAGACTTATCAAAACGTAGGAGAAAATTTCTCCTCTCTCTAGGATGATATACATTTTCTCCTATGTATTCTTCTAGTAATTTTTGGTTGCATTTTTGTAATTAACATTTTTTTTCTCTTTGGGATTTATTTTGGTGTGGGAAGTGAGGTAAGAAACTCTTTTCTCATTTTATACTTTTCAGAGCATTTTTTTATAAAGGTTTTATTTATTTGATAGAGAGAGACACAGCGCGAGAGGAAACACAAGCAGGGGGAGTGGGAAAAGGAGAAGCAGGCTTCCCGCCGAGCGAGGAACCCAATGCGGGGCTCGATTCCAGGACCCTGGGATCGTGACCAGAGCTGAAGACAGACGCTTAACCACTGAGCCACCCAGGCGCCCCTTCAGAGAGTTTTAATATAAATTAAGGCATTTTGTATTTGTGGAGTAGATGAGAGCTATATTCTTGTATTTTATACATATGAACTCAATAATACAGACATTTCAAGTGATTTGCCTATGATAACAAATTTAGCTAATGTCAGAATCAGGCCTGGAATCTAGATCATAGTCATCTGTCCAGAATTCTTGATACCCCATTAGCTTGCTTCTTGGTATTAGTTACAGACAATTCTCTTTTCTGTGCTATTTTTATTACTCACTGGGAGTGAATTTGGTTATCAAGTTTCTTAAATCATTACTGAAGGCAGCTTATGACATGATTGTTGAGAATTAGAGCTTTTTGGAAGTTCCTGCTCTATCCCTATAGTAGGACATCCAGCATGTTATTTCACCTCTAATAACAATGACAATAACTATTGACATATGCTGATCTTTTCCATGTGCCAGCTTCCATGTTATATGCTTAAAATCGGTTATCTCATTTAATCCTCACAAACCGCCCTTCCCCACACCCCCAGGCATAGACATTATTACTGAAGTGCATAGTATACAGCATAGCAGTCATTTTCCAACTTTTGGATTTCTGACCCTCCCTTTACCATTCTTAAAACTTGTTGAAGACCCAAAAGAGTTTTTGTTTATGGGTTATATCTATCAATATTTACCCTGTTAAGAATTGAAACAGAAAAAAGTTAGTATTTACTTACTATTTCCTTTAAAGAGGGAAGAACAATCATAAACCCATTATTTGTCAACCTATTATTTTTCAAGCAAAAAATAGCTATCTCTTCCCAAAGCATGACATTCTTTTTCATTTTTGCGGTGTTTCTTTAATGGCTGCTTTAATAGAAGGACTGCAGGTTCTCATGGGTTTTTTCCACATTTAATTTGCAGCAATATTACACAGCACATAGCCTCTGGAAAACTCCCAGTGTAACACTCATGACAGAATGAGAGTAGGAAGGACAAGGAATATCTTAGTATTCTTATTAAAATAGTTTTGGTGTTGCAGAACCTCTGAAAGACTCTTGTCTTTGAAGAATTACTGTCTTTTCACATGATGGGTAAGTGGGCTGTGCTGCCCCGGAGCGAGCGAGTTCCCTGGGATTTAATCCCAGCCTCACTGTTTACTCACTGTGGGATCCTGAGCAAGTTATTTTGCATTTTTTTACCACAGTTCCATGTCTGTAAAATGGGGGTTATAGTAGTAAGGGTGAAATCAGTTAAAATATCCAAAACAATGCCTGGCAAAACATAATCCCTTATATGCAAGAGCTTCATTATTTTATTTTTAATTTTTTTAGAGAGAGAGAGAGAGGGAGGAGGGGCAGAGGGAGAAGGAAAGAGAGTCCTAAGCAAACTCCAGCCCGGAGCTCCGTCCCACAACCCTGAATCATGACCTGAGCCAAAATCAAGAGTTGGATGCTTAACTGACTGAGCCACCCAGGTGCCATTATTATTATTATTATTATTATTATTATTATTATTATTATTCTCCTCCCCTTTGTACACTGAGAAACCTGAGATTTGGATCACATCTCTGACAGTTTTTAGCTATGTAATTTCCTCAGCTTTGGGATCCTCAGATTCCCTCACCTGGGAGATAACAGTAACAAAAGTAGCTGCCCTGAGGAGTTATGTTGAGCTTTAGATGAGACAACACAGGTCAGATACTTAGCGCAGTGACTGTCAGGGAGGAAACACCTTCTGTGTGTTCGTGGTAACAATTGATATAATTGTTACTTCCTATAAATATGATACTTTATATATGTGTATGTATATATACAGGCCCCCACTCACTAAGAATATATCTAATGGCCTATGGAGACAAATAAACCATGGCATGCCCAGAACAGTCAGGTCAGTTGACTTAATTAGACTTCCAGCCTCTCAGGTAGTCATTTTAGCTGGGATGCTTTGAAATCCACAGCGAACCTTGTCTTTTATTAATATTCAGAGGCAGGAAATTATGGGTGCATATCCAATAGGAATCTCCTAACAATTATAATTATTTGAATACTAGTAGATCTCCACAAAAAGCTCTTCTTATTTTGCTTTTTATTAGGAATCTCTGAAGTGTTGCCTACTGACAGTCAAACCTGAAAAATCCAACTCTAACATGGCTGAATGGCTGATGGGCCTTTGAAATGACAGCCTTTGGATTAATTAGAAATTAAAGCAGCATGTCACTTCACATGTAAAGCTGCAAGTGCTCCATCTAAACATCCTCCTCAGATAGTTAAAATGTGATGTGTAATGCCAGTTGATTCACTTTGATATTTTTGTTTTTGTGATAGGTGTTACCTCAGGAAGGTTTTCCTCCATGCAAATTATTATTACTTATAAATTTTAACTTGAATATTAGAGCTTCGTAACAAGAGAAGGGAAACAAACCACAACACCTTTGTTTTGTGAATACATTCTCTATAAAAATATTAAGAATTGTATGGGTGGCTCTTTAAGAAAAACACTAGGCAAAAACAGAAATTTCTGTAAACATCTAGAGTTTTTGGATGAAATTAAAATAAGAAACTTAAAAAAAATACCATGGCATATTATTCAGGGTTCTCTAGTGAAACAGGCCCAATAGAATGCATGTTTGTGTGTGTGTGTGTGTGTGTGTGTGTGTGTGTGTGTGTGAATGCCTGTGTGTGTTTATTTCTTAAAGAAATTGGTTCAGGCTATTGTGAAGGCTGACACAAAGTCTGCAGGGCAGGCTGGCAGGCTAGATACCCAGGGAGGAGTTAAAGTTGCAGCTTGAATCTGAAGGCAGTCTTGGTAGAATTCCCTTTTCCTTGGAGGAAGTCAGTCTTTCATAAGGCCTTCAACTGATTGGATGAGGCCCACCCACATTATGGAGGATAATCTGCTTTATTCAAAGTCCACTGATTAAAATGTCAATCTCATCTTAAAAAAATACCTTCACAGTGACAACCGAAGTGGTGTTTGACCAAATATCTGGGTACCATGATTTAGGCAAGTGGACACGTTGAATTAACCATCACAATGGCTGACTTTACCAGAAGGAAAAGGGAACAGTACGTGCAGTAGAATTGTAGAGAATGTTGATTGTCACAGCATGGGACCTGGTAGATATGACTGGTCCTGGTCATGGCATAGGCTATGTACAGGCTGAGGACAGTGCCTTTTTTCTTTTTTCTACTATCACATTTTATTCCACTTTTCCATTTAATTTTTAAACTGCTTTGTTGCAATTTAACTGATATACAAAAATCTGCACATGTTTAATGTATACAATTCGATGAGTTTTGACATGTCCATACACTCATGAAACCAACACTACAACCAAAATAATAAACATATCCATTACCTTCAAAAGTTTTCTCATGCTCACCTATTTTTTTTTTAAGATTTGATTTATTTATTTGAAAGAGAGAGAGAGAGCATGTGGCCAGGGGAGAGGGGCAGAGGGAGAGGGAGAAACAGACTCCCAGCCAAGCAGGGAGCCCGATGTGGGACTCTATCCCAGGACCGAAAGCAGGCACTTAACTGACTGAGCCACCCAGGTACCTTTTGTTTTGTTTTATTTTTTGGTAAGAACACTTAACAAAAGCTCTATTCTATTATTTTTTTAAATGCACAATACACTATTGTTAACTACAGGCACTGTGTTGTACATCAGGTCTCTAGAACTTACTCATGTTGTAGAACTGAAACATTATACCCATTGAAAATAACTCCCCATTTTCCTCCCCCCAGCTGTTGGCAGGCACCGTTCTACTCTCTGCTTCTATGAGTTTTACTATTTTAGATTTGTCATATGAGTGGGATCACATGGTCCTTCCATGACTGCTCATTTTACTTAACATAATGTCCTTTAGGTTCAACCATGTTGCTGCCAATGGCAGGATGTTCATTTTTTAAGGCCAAATAATATTCCATTGCATGCATATACCACATTTCTTTACCCATTTATCCACTGATGGACACTTAGATTATTTCCATATACTGGCTATTGGGAATGATGCTACCATGAACATGAGAATGCAGATATCCCTTCCAGATCCTGGTTTCCTTTTCGATATATATCCAGAAGTAGGAGAGCTAGATTGTCTGCTAATTCTGTGCTTAATTTTTTGAGGAACTTCTACACTATATTCCATAGCAGCTGTACCATTTCACATTCCTGAAACAGTATATAAGTATTTCAGTTTCTCCATCAACATTTGTTATCTTTTTTCTTTTTCTTTTCTCTCTCTTTTTTTAAATAATAACCATCCTAACAGGTATTAGGTAATATCTCACTCTAATTTTAAACTGCACTTCCCGGGCACTGGGTGGCTCTGTTGGTTAAGCATCTGCCTTCAGCTCAGGTCATGATCCCAGGGTTTTGGATTGAGCCCCACATTGGGCTCCCTGCTCAGCAGGGAGTCTGTTTCTTCCTCTGCCCCTCTCTGACTTCCTCTCCCTCTGCTCATGTTTTCTCTTGCACACTAAAAATAATATATATATATATATATATATATATATATATATATATATATAT
>LNAC01000079.1:3704182-3727460 GCA_002007465.1 Ailurus styani
TTTTTTTTTTTTTTTGGCTCTTTGTCCAGCATGGAGCCCAACACAGAGCTTAAACTCACGATCCTACAATCAATAACTGAGCTGAAATCAAGAGTTGGATGCTTAAGAGACTGAGCTACACAGACATTCCCTTTGTCCATTTTTAAATTGGGTTATTAGTTTTATTTATTTTTTTGCTATTGAGTTGTAGGAGTTTATTAAATATTTTGTATACTAACCACTTATCAGATATATATTTGCAAATATTTTCTCCCATTCTGTAAATTGCCTTTATACACTGTTGACTCTTTCCTTTGTTGTGCAGAACTTTTTAGATTGGTGTAGTTCCCACTTGTTTATTTTTGCTTTTGTTGACTGTGCTTTTGGGGTCATATCTAAGAGATTATAACCAAGACCAGTGCCAAGATGATCTTCCCCATTTTTTTTCTAGAAATTCTATAATTCCAGGTCTTATGTTTAACTCTTTAAAACACTTAGTTTCATGTATGGTGTAAGACATGGGTCCAATTTTTCTCTTGCATCTGGACATCCCGTTTTCCCAGCACCATTTGTTAAAAATACTATTGTATTTTTACAATTTTAAAATTGGAAATTTTACAATTTCCTATTGTATATTCTTGACACCCCCTTGTTGAAGATTAGTTGACTATATGTGTGTGGGTTTATCCCAGGCTCTCTATTCTGTTCCATTTGTCTATATGTCTCTCTTTATTCTAGTACCATACTGTTTTAATTCCTTTATAGATTCAATGCAATCTTTATAAAAATCCCAATAGTATTTTTTTACAGAAATAGAAAAAAATCCTAAAATTCATGTAGCGCCACAAAACCCCTAAATATCCAGACCAAGGTTGAGAAAGAAGAACATAGGTCGAGGAGACAGTGTCTTGAGTGGATATCGGTTAAATATTGAAATTGAAGCTCTCGCATAAATTTGATGGGTACACTTCTAAGGAAAGTAGAACTTTGAAGAAGACAAGCCATGTCTTCACTCTGGAAGACAACAGGAAAGTTTATCTGAGGTATAGATCAGAGTGGGGAAAAAATAAATCTCCCTTGAAATATAAAATCTATGATCTCATAGATTTGGAGTCTGAATTTTAATTATCTTTGTTGAAGAAATCTCAGGATAAAAGATTAATGTAAAAATTAGACTCAGAGCAGAGATTCTACTGGGACAAGAAGTAGAAATAAGATGAAAACGTCTTCAGAGTTACATTTCAATAACCCCGACACTACAGAGAAAAACAAGTGTCCCTTAAAATAAGGGCAAAATAAAAATTAGAAACCATGCAAAAATACTTTACTATTTTTTTATCAGATGGCAAAAAATAAAGGAAAGAGAGAGAGAGATGTCTCCTCTAGGAACTGGAAAGACTGTGAACTGAGACCAACTATGACACATATTTAAAATGATTTAGAGAGAAAAATAAGTATAAAATGCATGTGGGTATAAAGTAATACATTGTACATAAGTTTCAGAAAGAAAGAAAGATAAATTATGGAAAAAATCAGTCATTAAAATTAAAAACTCAGTGGGCAGCGTAAATGTCAGAGTAGGCACAGCTAAAAGGAATATTAATGAACTAGAATCGGAGCTGAGAAAATTAGCAATAAAAATAATAACAATAGGGGCGCCTGGGTGGCTCAGTGGGTTAAAGCCTCTGCCTTCGGCTCAGGTCATGATCTCAGGGTCCTGGGATCGAGGCCCGCATCGGGCTCTCTGCTCAGCAGGGAGCCTGCTTCCTCCTCTCTCTGCCTGCCTTTCTGCCTAATTGTGATCTCTCTCTCTGTCAAATAAATAAATGAAATCTTTAAAAATCATAATAATAACAATAACAATAACAATAAAAAGACCAATACCGACTGATCGTGTACTCTGTGCCAGTCATGAAAATGTTTTGTGGTTTTTTAATCCTTACAGATATTTTTTGAGGAAAACAGCACAGGATCCAGGTGGGTGGGATAGCAGATGTAATAGTTTTTGCTTAATCTAGAAATATACAAATACAAATTTGGGAAGTATTATGATCCAAAAGTGAAATTATAGATGATAAGCAATAACAGTTGAGTTTCAGAAAAGTGCTGTATTTAAACTACCCAGTCCATAAGCCTGAGTATTTAACCTCTAAGATCAAGAAAGGGAAAAGATGTATAGAAAAGAAATTCTAAATAATTTAAGAAAAAATTTAAAAGTTAGAACTCTTGAGTCAAGTTACCTATATTCTAATTTAGATTCTCTTACTTGTATTCCCTTTATAACCTTAGGTAATTTACATAAGCTATTTTCCTCTGATTTCTCACCTACGATATGGGAATATTAACAGGAATTTATCTGCTCAGCTTCTGGGATAATTCAGTTAGGTCTGTCTTGTCCCTTGTCAATTTTTAAAAATAGATTTCTTATTTTGGACTAATTTTAGACTTACAGAAAAATTGCAAACATATCACACGGGGTTCTGGTGTAACTTTACCCAAGTTCTTCTAAGAGTAACATGTCACATAACCAAGAAATTAAGACGTACCATACTATTAACTAAAGTCTTGACTTTCTTTTGTTCTACTAGTTTTTCCACTAACACTAGCTCGGAATTGTGGCTCAGAATCCAGTGGAGGTTTAGTACACTGCATTTCATCATGATGTCTCCTCCATGTGTTTCAATCTTGCTTCTAATTTCATTAGAAGCAATTGAGAGCAAACCATCGATATAAACCTTGATGACTTGCAAGAACACTTTTTATGCATTTCATAGAATGTCCATTAGTTTTTGTGTCTTGTGTTTTCCTCATGATGAGTCTAGTGTTGTGGGTTTTGAGAAGAATGTGACAGAGGTGGGGCGCCTGGGTGGCTCAGTGGGTTAAAGCCTCTGCCTTCGGCTCAGGTCATGATCTCAGGGTCCTGGGATCGAGTCCCGCATTGGGCTCCCTGCTCAGCAGGGAGCCTGCTTCCTTCTCTCTCTGCCTGCCTCTCTGCCTAATTGTGATCTCTCTCTCTCTGTCAAATAAGTAAATAAAATCTTTAAAAAAAATATGACAGAGGTGAAATACCCTTCTCATCACATTGTATCAGGCTACATGATATCACGGGATTTAGGACTTGGGACATTGCCCCTAACCATGTAGTTATAGTGGTTCCTGCCAGGTTTTCCCACATCAATTTACTCTTTTTTCCTTTTGATATAGTCCATTCTTCTGAAGTGAGTCATTAAGTACAGTCTATACACAGGAAAGGAAAATTAAGTTCCACTTCCTGGACAGAGAGGGGGATGTAGTTTCATTTTTATTTGAAATTCTTTGGAAAGGAAGATTTGTTCCTTCTTCATTTATTTATTATTTAATAATTTATTTATATTACTCTGTCCTAAACCTTTAGTCAATTTTATGGCAATTTTATATACAGGGTAACATTCTGTGTCTAATACCTGGGTTTCTGGCCTTGGTTATTCGATAAATTACCTCATGATATCAACCAAACAATCTAGACTCTCACCGGCCCCAAATAAAATCTAATACATTTTACCTCTTAATATGGATCTGAAAAGCTCCCGTATGTGCAAAATATATAGATGCATCTAAATTCCCTGAACTTTTACTAACCTGACAATTGAAGAGTTGACTTAATGACATTGATTTTAAATTTTTCCAAAAAAATATGGATATTTTAAGATGTATTAATTGCCTGTGGATTCCAATACTCCATTATCTACTTGATTTTGAATTCAATGGTGACTGAACAAAACAGATGAATGTGCTGCTACAAATATAAGTTTGGTTTGTTGAATCTGCAAACCTGATTATGAAGCTGTTTAACGCTGCTTAACCTAATGTTTTTCCTCCTTATTTGGCAACAAAGATATTTCGTGTGTGTGTGTGTGTGTGACTGTGGCATTCGTCTTCTTCAACCCAGTTGGAAAAATGCTTAAGATATTTTCCCAAATTATCTATCTCTGCCTACTAAATGCATGCTCTTGTGAGTAAAGTATTTTCATAGTGTAAAGTGTGGACATAGCTAGTCTGAAGACTTTTGAAAGTGCCTTAAAATAGATAAAAACACATTACCTGTATAATGATGATAATCTGCCTCGGTCGGGACAAATACAGATTTCCATTATTATCAGAAAGGAGAGTGTTTCTAGGAAAGCTTTCATAAGTCGAAATGGCATAAACTGAAGAAGCACTTACCATTAATTTATATGGAAAAAATTTTGAACATTCTCAGACCCCCAAAATATCCTCTCTTAAGCTTTTCTGGTACCTTAGGACACATCTTGTTAACAGATACACAAAATAAATTGAGTTAAAGCACAGATACTCAAAGACACAGTTCAAAGCTCTGGCGCTAGATGCTGAGATGCTGGGTATAGTTTCTGGGGACAAAGCTCGGCCGTTCGGTGTACGTGCTGTCTCTGTAATAGCTCCCTGGAATGAATGCTGAATGCTGGTTTTGCTGTTTGCTTTTTTTTTTTTTCATAAAAGCAAAAATTCTTTTTTGGATTTCTTTTGGTTTAGCAAAACCAGGTACTAATAGAAGTCATTAAAGCCAAGTGGCATAGGCCAATTGAAGAGGGAGGAATACCTGTATATTCTTATAGTCCTTAATGCTACTGTTAAGACGGAGATAAACAACGCCATCCTAGTCAAGGGGAGATTTGAATTAATAATAATAATGATCATTGTTCACATGAGCTACCAAGCATTATTCTGAGAAGCACTTTTCATATATTAAAAAATTCAATACTCTGAATAACTTCACACATTAGGCACTACTATTTCTCCCATTTTATACATGAGAAAATCAAAGCCAAGAGAAATTATGTGGTTTGCCCAGAATTACAAGGCTGGTAAGTGGCAGAGTCTCTAGGTGTGTGTTCCAAGTATAAGAAATGCTCAGAAGTCAAACAGAAGAGAGGAAAATTTGGAATACGTGCTGGGAAGGAGGTGGAGCTCAGACACCTGGAGAAGACCAGCTCTCCCCTCAAATCCCCTAAAGCCTCTCTAGTTCTGAAAGCTCATTTTTTATCTTATTTTTAATTGGCACAGAGGGGAGTTCTGAAGACTCCACAGCTTTTCAGGCAAGTGAACGTCTAAGGGACTTTTTCATTTTTGATGAACTGAGTAAGCCTGACAGAGTCTTTTGCTAGTCCACAGCCTCTTTAACATACTGTATCAGTTCGTAGGTCTCTAGCTGCCAGAAACAGACAAATTCTAGTCCAGATAACTTAAGCACGTAGAGGAAATTTAACATCTCATAGAACAAAGGAGCTCCTTACAGTCACTGAGGATTCAGGTCCGTTTGGTTGATCCATACTGTTCTGCCTTTCAAGCTCCTCCACCTCAGTGTTTCAAGATGGCGGCTACAGTTCCATGCATGAGATCATGACATGACAACTTCCGAGGAAGGAAGAGGAACTGTCTTTCGTTGACCAACTGATGAACATATGTCTACCCATAAAGGAATCACTGGCAAAGGGAACAGGACCGCTATGGGAGGCTACGATTGATCTGGATTTACCTTGGACTGGGGCATGGACCATCTTCCTTGAGCATATACACAAAAGAGAGTAGTCGCTCCACGAGAAAGAGCTGGAGGATGGATGTTGGAGGGGTAACCCATTGTCCGCTACAAATGTCTTCATCTTATATCCGTACTTGTTGAGATTGTTTGAGTGAAATTACTGTATTTTCAGAGAAGCGTGGAATCCTTTTACTAAAAAACAGAGTTAGAACTCTTTTTAGTGTTCACTGCTAACTGTTCTGCTCTGTTCATCCTTATTTTTCTCTTTGTATCTTTTTAAAATGATGAGTGAACATATACAAGTTACTGAAATGAAAATATATAATAGTCTTGAAGTGTTTTCAATATTCAAGTGAGTAAAAATACAATCCTGTAACTTCGGCAAAATTAAAGTGAGTGATAAGGAGATACCAGGCTGAGAACCCTTATTCTTTAGGAGTTGCAGTTGAAAGAGACAATCGAATCTTTATATTTGTTGTCAACTAAAATCTCTGCCAACTGTCCGGTTTTCCAATTTTGGGTTATACTTAAAAAACTAACATATGTGCCCTTTGTTGGGCACTGGGAATACTGAATTAATTTAACATTAATGATTTTTTTCCTTTCCCTTGATCAGAGATAGAGCAGCAATTAAGAGCTGTTTCAAATCCTTGGAAACAAACTAGGAGTATTTTAGCAATTAGCATTACAAGATCTCTTGCTTTTGAGACCCCCTGCAGCAAAGAGTTAATGTTTAAACTACTTAAAATTCAGTGGTGGTTAATAAGGCAAACTTCTCTTATTTCCTGACCACATCGGATTTGTCTTATGCAGTTTTTCAATTATTCCAGCTATTTTTAAAAAACAAATTCTAATTTCACTGCAATTTCAGGGGAGTATTTTAGCACCCTAATCCGTGCGCTACACTTGGATTTATGCTGTGGGCTACCTTCAGATACTGTCACATTTCTAAACTCATATGTTAGAAACAAAAACCCAAAATTTCTTTTATTTCTAAAAACACAAATTACCCCAGTCTCTTTTTGTGAACCTTCTGTCAGTCACAAGGAAATGTGACTCTCTAATCTCGTTCATTTCTTGTAATAAATGAGGTATTCCTAATAGTAGTTGTCTCCATAATCCGCAAGCAGTTGTTGAGCTCATACTGTGTGAGAAGAAATACAATATTCATGTATTGAGAAATCAAACATTTCTAAGGCAAGACTTGGCTCTGAAAGAGCTCGCAGGGAATTGGGGCTGATAGCCCAGAATCAAACATGGGCAATAGAAGACTACAAGGAGGTTGATAGAGAAACCAAAGACAGGTCGATGCCCTTAGTCTCAAAAGGAAGTGTCAGGGAAAGTCCATGATGGAGGAGGTCATCAAGAGGACATGAATGCTGACTGACTCAAGAGCTGGACACCAGCTATCTGGTCAGTTTACGTGACTGAGCCCAGCTAAGGCATCTATATAAACTCTTTAAGACTTGGTGACAGGGCAGAGATCTACTCATCTTGTGGCCATCCAAGACAAACTTGGCAAATTCCTTTCTTATTAGAACTGCCACCCACCAGTCTAGAAAGCTCTGCCTCTCTTTGTATGTCCTTGATCTCTGGTTTCGAATTCCACCCAGGGAACTCCTGAAGGTGTGAAGCCACAGTTTGCTAAGGAAATAAGTTCTCAGTTGAGTCCTGAGGAAATTGAAAGGTTTCACCAACCAAGAGATGAACCAAGGGCACATAAAGCCATGGGAACTGTGTGAGCTCCCAAATCAGTTACTTATTTCAGGGTTTTTTCTTAATACTGAGAGGCATTTTGTGAGCCAGAGATTTCCTGGAGAATGTTCCTCAACCTTACTTGTATTTTTTTATCTGCTCATTTCCCTCTTTATTACTTTTTCTCCCCTACCTCCCACAACAGCCAAGTATTTAACACAAAAGCTCCTTAAAATGTTTTCCCCTGAGCCTTTCATTTTTTGTGGTATGATCTCTGCAGGTGAAATGGCTCCTGATGTCTTCTGCACATTGGAAAGGGTAAAGGACCCCAGAACTTGACTTCAGCAGAATTTGGGACTGGTACCATCCTCCTTTCCCACCTCCCCCCATGGCTGCAGTCTCTGACTGTACTCTGAGACTCTTCCTGTTGTTTGACCACCCCCAGTACCTGCTCCTTGGAGTATGCTGCCTGTGATTCTGTGTCTCCCGAATCTGTTAGCACTGACCAAAGTCATGCACTGAGTTTTGAGGATTTAAAAAATGGGTTTGCCCTCCTCCTATGTCATTCCTCTTTGAGGAATTCTTTTCCTTTCCCATTTGGCGGAGTTGTGCTCATCCAATCAATATACAAATTCATTCTGTTTGTTCTCCAGGGTCCCTAGCAATGCAAGCAAGTCTTGCTTTGTTAATTAGAGGTTAGATTGCATCCCTCCTTCAAAGACACAAAATTCTCTGTTTTAAAGAAATATGACTCTAGGCTCACAGCAGTTACAGCCAAGAATTCTGAACCAAACTCAGCCAGTTGTACAGTAACAGGGATGGGGGCTGCTGATGTCTTTCAGAGACCAAAAGATGAGTGGAATGTGCTTTCTGAGTTGTACTCTTCCTTCTCATAGATGTCTGAGTCTTCTGTACGGACTTGAATGGCAGGGAGAGGGCTGTTGACTTGTCTGTGAAGACTTTCTTAATCCTTTATTTGGTTGAGTCTCTATCACATTTTTTACACACAATGCATGTAAAGAGAGGGGCTACATGCTATGCTCAAGGTGACACATCTTGTGTAAAGTAAGCAAGTCATGGCCTTGGGACAGATATTTAACTCTCCTTGCATCAGTCTCCTCATCAATAACATGGGAACAAAAATAGTACCTACCTTATATGGTCATTCAGCTTAGAGTACCATATCTATTGGAAAAATCCAGATTTTTTTTCTGGGATCTGCTCACACTGTTCTGGGAGCACTAGGGAATCTCTCTTATTAAGATCATCTCGGGCGCCTGGGTGGCTCAGCGGGTTAAAGCCTCTGCCTTTGGCTCAGGTCATGATCCCAGGGTCCTGGGATTGAGGCCCGCATCGGGGTCCCTGCTTGGTGGGGAGCCTGCTTCCTCCTCTCTCTGCCTGCCTCTCTGCCTACTTGTAATCTCTCTCTGTCAAATAAATAAATAAATAAAATCTTAAAAAAAAGATCATCTTATCAAGCTCAAGTGCTTTGGAAGGAGTGGTTAGAATATGTTGGGTTATCTTGTGTTCAAACAGATATGCCTCCATTCTCAACCAGCTTGGTTGGGGAAAAAAAGTTGATTAGGTGAGTGTTTGGAATAATGTTGAGTCATACTAATTTTCTTCAAGAGAATAACTGGAACTTTTAATCAAACCCATGATGGATTTTGTTATTAAAATGGTTGGGAAGGGGGGTACTCCTGTGCTTGAGGAGAGGAGACACTCAACAGATGTGCATTGAGCTAAAGTGAAGACTTCAGGGAGAGTCACTGGCTTCTCTGCTCATTGTAAGACATTGCTGAATGAGAGTCTAACCCAGGGCAGTGTACCTACTAACCAGTCAGCATGGATTGATTACATGATGGGTTTGTATTTGGGTATGAAACCAGCCATACACAGGGTTTTGTGATAGTTCTCATCCTTCTTACTATGTCTAGGAAATCTTGTACACTTCGGCCTTTGCATTTTGGCTCAGACATTTAAGAAGTGTAAATTAAAAAATACGCTCAAGTCAGGTTATTCAGGTTCATGACTAATTCTCTATTGAGATTGAGGTAGATATTAGTAGAGATTGAGGTAGATATTAGTAGCAGAGTAGTGATCAGATTTATTGGAACGATTCAGTTACAAGTGATCAACATCTCTGTTTAAAGACAGATCTTTAAAAGTGACTCATATTTCATATTTTGTTTATGTATGTGTGATGTCTTTCACTCTAAGGATTAGAAAATATAATAATGAAAGAAATTCTTTCCTTGTTAATTAAAAAAGTCATCTACCTAGTATAAATAAGGCTAGGCTACAATAAATATTTTTATTCCGAGGTGCCTTAGTACACACCCATTAGAGCAGCCTAAAAACTGGAAAAGTCCCATAACTTCTGAAGAGAAAGCCAAGTGTTATTTCTTTTTGTCTTTGCTCGAAAACTTGACTCATTTTATAACCTTGTTACTATATCTATTACCACCTAGAATAATATCCTCTGGCTCAGAAGGCCAATAGTTAAGTTCTATGATAATCAATTCGAATATCCTCTTTAAGGAAACATTGAACAGTTTGCTTTTGACTGATTGCAACCCTCCCTAAGAATTCTTAAAATACTAATCCTTTATCTCACTTCCTTAGTGGTTTTCCCAGCCCTAATTCAGACCTTGACTGTCTGGTAGGTAAGTGATTGCAGTGATCTGCTAAGTAGTCCTAGGATTTACCTCTTTCAAACAAAAATTGCGTGATACATACTGTAATGAAACAGGCATTTAGTCTTATTTACCACCATACACCCAACACCTAGAATGGTTATGTACATAGTTGGCACTCAGCATGTTTTTTTAAGTAAAAGGATTTCTAGTTATGATAGTCCCTCACTTACCCCTCCCCTTCTCAAACACCAAACTTTTAATGTTTCTCCATTACATTTGTATAATTAAGTACTTGTTTCAGAATTCAAGGTGAACCCTGATCTTACTCCCTCTAAATACTTCGTCTCATTCTCATCTGTCGTATTCTCCACTTTATCTCACTTTCACTCCTTTCTCCATGTTCCAGCCGGACATCATACTCCTACCCTTCTCCCTTCCTCTTTCCTGAACCTGACTGAACCTCTTTCCTGAACTCTTTTCTACCACCCTGACTTTTGTGCATGTCTTTTTCATTGCTTGGAATATTTTCTTACTCCAAATGCACCTGTTAAGTACTACCAACTTTTCAAGGCTCAGTCCAAATAGCACTTCCGTGTTCTGTTGCTGTCTTTTACTTTTTCTGGCCTTTTCACCTTACAGCACACCTGCTCACATACATACAACTCTCTTTCCTAGGCCACAACCCCACACCTTGTGTATCTCTGCTACTGACTGACTGGCTCAGAAATGAGGACATTGAAGTTGCTCAGATCAATGTTGAATGGAGTATCTCTCACCAATCTTTCCAAAAAGCTCTATATTAAATTCAAATCTTACAGGGGCTTTTGGAGACAGTGGCTTTAATTAGAATATGGCACCATGTTGTTTTAGATTCCCTGGGAAGTTATCATACCGAATTCATTAATAAATCACTTGGGATTAGTCAGTTTGACTGAGCAATTCTACATTCAGAAACAGTCATGGAGAAGCCAGACCTTCCTGGGATTGTATACAGTAGGGAGTCTCCATACTAGGTAATTATGGAAATCACTTAGGATATGTTACAAATCTAACTTCCTGGAGGTTCTGATTTGGTAGGTCTACGAACAGGACCAAGAAACTGTGTTTGTAAAAAGATCCCTCGTGATGTTTGTGCCAACCTGGCTTGGGAATGAAAAGGAAACCAGATTTGATGAAAGGAACATTTCTCAGAAGTGTTTGGGTAGGAGCAACCTAAGAGAACTGAGTATGTGGATTTGAGGGATGGAAAGGAGGCAGGAGAAAAATCAGAGAAAGGTGAAGGGAAATTCACTCATTCATTGGACAAATCCTCTGAATTGCCCAAGCCAGTGGGAGATGCTGGGGATATCATGGGGAGCAAGGACTTTGCTCTGGCTGATGTTGCCATGTGAGGAAGAGAAATGATAAAGGAGCCGTAGTACGTGGTGGTTTTGCAGCAAGTGGCATGACCATCTCACTCAGCGTGTGTGTGAGCAAGACGTGGGATGAGGAAGGACACCCAGAAGACATGGGACCTAGGGAACATTTGAAATAAGAGTCAGCGTGAGACACGGGCTGAGGTGGGAGAAGAGTGTCAAGCTAGTCAAGGAGGTCATAGCAAGCCTGGTATTCTCGAGAAGCAAAAAATCTCATAAATGCTGGAAGTTGGGGGAAAGTGGGAGGGGCAAAGGAGAGAGAGGGTACAGGAAATGCTTAGGATAACCTTATAAGATGAACATTCTGGCTTTGAAGGGGAGGGGCAGAGGGTGAAAGGACAACCTGAAAAGCAGGTAGTGTCATGAAATACAAAAGCAGAGTGTTTTGTTGAGGAAGGAGTCAACAGTGGTGTACCCAGTGCCACTAAGAGGTCAGGTAGGGGACACACTGAAAGGTGGCCTGAAGGGCGCGTGGGTGGCTCAGTGGGTTAAAGCCTCTGCCTTCGGCTCCGGTCATGATCTCAGGGTCCTGGGATCGAGGCCCGCATGGGGCTCCCTGCTCAGCGGGGAGCCTGCTTCCTCCTCTCTCTCTGCCTGCCTCTCTGCCTCCTTGTGATCTGATCTCTCTCTGTGTCAGATAAATAAATAAAATCTTTAAAAAAAAAAAAAAGAAAGAAAGAAAGGCGGCCTGGATGAAGTGATGAGGAGGTCATTTGTGAGCATGCTCAGAGTGAGCCATGGGAGTAAATGCCAAAGTTAATGGTCTGGGTTGTGAGTGGAGGCGAGGAGGAGGAGACAGGAAACTAGTCTTTCTAGAAGTTCGCCTGTGAAGGGGAGAACAGAGGTAGCATGAACGTGGCTGAGGATGTAGGGTAAAGGAGGTATTTTTTTCTTAAAAATTTTTTTAACTAAAGTTGAGAAAGCTAGTAGAATCACATCTTATTAGGGTTAAATTGGTGGTAAAGGAGAGTTTGAAAATAGAGTGGAGAGAAGGATCCTGGAAAAGAGAGAAAGCACAGGATCCATAATAGAGGTAGAAGGATTTACTATATGTAGGAGGAAGAGCAATTTTTCCCCCCATCATCACAGAAAGGAAGAAGAAATAGCTTGGGGTAGGTGTTTATAGAGTTGATTTAGAAAATTCAGAGAGCTCTTGTCTGATTATCACCAATTTTCCCTGTAATTTTCAGGTAGTGAGGAGAGATGTGTCAGGGAAAGGAGCAATGTAGAAGTTTAAAATATCCCTTCCCCTGTGGGAAGACAGGACTAGATGAACTGTCAGGAGGTATTAGCGTCCTAATTGTCAAATTGTTATTAGTGAGCATCCCTTAGAAGCACCAGCAGAGCCTAGCGGTCAGGCTGAACGAAGGGTAGATGGTAGGGTAACGCTAAAATTCCAACATGATTGATTGCTTACATCACACTCACCACACTTTCCCCTTCTTCCTTCCTGACAGAACCTGTTTTTGTTTCAGTCACCACTCTCCTCAAATTAGACATGTTCTTCAATGGTCACTGGCCCACCCACTATCTAGGGGGGCTGGCCCTGATTCATCTAAGTCAACCAAAATGGTTCCCTTACCATTGATTTACACAAGGGTGTGAGTGCAGGATACAGTTCCAGGCAATGAGGGAGATTCCTCAGACAGGGAAATGTTTTCTTGCTTCACAGAGGAGACAGAAGGAAGAGGTGGTCTATTTTCCACCTTGGGATGCTGTTCTGCCAGCAGGTGATGGTTGGTGAACTAGTCCAAAGGCAAGGTGAGATAGAAGGATGCAGGGTTGAAAGCTAGAACTTGGCCCTTGACCACATAATTGAAATAGTGGTCTTCTTGTTAGTTGGCAGAATTACCTTATTGGTTATGTCTTTTTGAGTAGGTGTTTTGCTATTTGAATCTGAAAGCACTCTACCTGATACATGAAATGAGCACAATGGAAGGATAATAGCAAAAAAAAAAAAAAAAAAAAAATTGGGGATATTGGTTAAATCCCGCTAAAAGTGATTGACCCTCCAGTTTAAGATGGAGACGGTAGGAAATAACAGGAGGGGGTGACTCAGAGAGAAAGTGGAGGGCTCTTGGCCTGGAAATCACAAGGAAGTCAAAGAAATAATGTCTGAGGAACAGCTGAGTAAGAAAAAGGGAGAAACTGGAGGGAGGAGAAGAACTAAACTTATTCAGAGTCTTTGGGATTTTCCCAACATTGTCATTTTTAGGATCTATTTGGCTCTCTAGTTCAGCAACTGTGAGTAGCTCTCCAAAGGAATTCATAGGCTCCTGTCAGCAGAAGGAGGAGAGGCAAGAGCATCTTGGCATTTTTAAAATATGTTTTAGAAATAAAGAAGAAGTGCTCGCTTCGGCAGCACATATACTAGAAATAAAGAAGAAAATGGTATATTTCAGAGGACATTTGTGGGAGATGCGCTTTTAATAGAGAGCTGCAAATTGTATTTTTTTCCCACCCAGGCTCCATGCCAAGTGGAGGAGATGGTAATTAGCAAGATACACTGTTGTCTATTCTTATGCATTTAATAACCCCAGCTCGATTCACAGAAGCTGTAACAGAGTAGTCACTGTGAAGCAGAACATTTTTATGTGGGGCATTTACTTTGAATGGAAAAGTTTATGCTATAGCTTTCCCCTTATAGCTGCCTGACGGTCCCTGCCTTCCCCATTTCTTTCATGGATGCCATTTGTTAGAACAGGTTATTCTTCTGGAAATAGTGCCCAGTGTTTTATTCCTGCTTAGGCGAGACAAGGAGTGTTCAGAGGGAAGTTGTGTTGTGCTTCTGACGTGGGTCCTGCGGCTGTGCCTTGTGACACAGAATAGCCTTTTCTGTCTTCCCACTGCCCTTCGGCTGCTTCCTTATGATTGGAACCTCTCACACCCTGTTTCTTCCTCTGGACTTTTCTGATTTCCAAGATGGATAAATAAGACTGGTAATTTTCCATGGGGGAAAAAAANCGGTGCTTTATTCCTGCTTAGGCGAGACAAGGAGTGTTCAGAGGGAAGTTGTGTTGTGCTTCTGATGTGGGTCCTGCGGCTGTGCCTTGTGACACAGAATAGCCTTTTCTGTCTTCCCACTGCCCTTCGGCTGCTTCCTTATGATTGGAACCTCTCACACCCTGTTTCTTCCTCTGGACTTTTCTGATTTCCAAGATGGATAAATAAGACTGGTAATTTTCCATGGGGGAAAAAAATAGCAGTCAGTGCACTCTTTTGGACAGAATTTGGAATCTTTCTTAACATCGTGAAAGCATTTGGGCTTCTTCTTTTTAAACCACCTTTCACTTTTTTATCCCCAGAATATTCATATCCTTATTGTCCCAAATTCTCCTATTTAAGCTACTCACCCAAGGACCTTGCCTGTCTCCTTAACCACCAAGAATTCAGCAATTTAGCAATAAAGGAGCCCAGAATGTACTCATGTTAAGCTGCTCCTGATGAAAAAGTTTATGATGAGTTATTCTTCTTAGGAGTATGGCTATTTAACAAGAGAATAAATGGAGATAGAAGTATCTGTGATCAAAGAAAAGATTAGCAATAATCAAAGAGTAGAGTAATGAGTGTTTTGGGTGGGGAGACTTTCTGGTGCTCATTGATCTCCTAAGGTAGATGATAAATGACATGACTTAATTTGTCCAAAGTACAGTCTAAGTTTATTCAAAAGAAGATGTTTAAATTTTAAAAGGTATGTATATGTAATATATATAACATATTTTCTGGTATAATATAATATAATATAATATAATATAATATAATATAATATAATATATTATAATATATTTCTGACTTTGAAGCTATATCAAGCAAACAGTCCAGGCTATGCTACAATAACAAATACCCACCCCCCCCAGTAATAGATCTATTTGTCTATTAATGGCCAATGAGTAGAAAGTCTCTACTGATCATAGTCACTCAATGGCCCTACACAATGGAAACCATGTTGACAACATGTGCATTTATGATCACCCCAGTTAGGGAAGAGAATGAAGTATATCATGGCCGGGCTCTTTTCAGTGACCACATATAGCCTCAAAGTCATGCCTAACTTCAAAGGAAATAAAATCATGCAATTCTATGTGTGCTTAGAAGACAGAGAGCCAGAAATGTTTAATGAACAGAACTAAGAAGAAAAATAGGGGTGCCTGGGTGGCTCAGTCAGTTAAGCGTCTGCCTTTAGCTCAGGTCATGATCCTGGCTGGGGTCCTGGGATCGAGCCCTGTGTCACGCTCCCAGCTCAGTGAGGAGTCTGCTTCTCCCTCTCTCTCTATGCACCCCCCCCAGCTCCTGCTTTCACTTTCTCCCTCTTTCTCAAATAAATAGATAAATCTCAAAGAAAAAAACTTAGAAGAAAAATAGGTAAATACAAATTGCCTTTGGTTGGGCTGCCAAAACCAAATATAGACTGGGTGACTTAAACCAAAGACATTTATTTTCTCACAATTCTGAAGTCTGAGAAGTCCAAGTTCAAGGTGTTGGTCAATTTGGCTCCTGGTGAGAGCTGTCTTTCTGGCTTACAGATGGCCACCTCTTGCTATGTCCTTATCTGGTCTTTCCTCAGTGCATGTATGAAGTGGGAGAGAAGAGACACAATGTGCTGTCTGGAATCTCTTCTTTTATGGACACTTATCCTATCAGATTAGAGCTCTTACCCTTATGACCTCATTTAACCTGATATCATACATAAAAATCAACTCAAAATTGATTAAAGAAAGACTTGAACTTAAGACCTGAAACCTTAAAACATTTAGAAAAATACATAGGAGATGATCTTGATATTGGTCTTAGTAATGATTTGTTTGAATTGACACTAAAAACAAAGGCAGAGGTCAAAAATAGCAAAAATGAACAAGTGGGACTACATCAAACTAAAAAGCTTCTGTGTAGCAATGGAAACCATCAGCAAAATGAAAAGGCAAACTACGGACTGAAAGAGAAAATATTTGCAAACCATATATCTGATAAAGGTTTACTATCCAAACTATACCAGGAACTTGAACAACTCAATAGCAAAAAAAAAAAAAAAAAAAGCAAGTCACCTAATTGAAAGATAGGCAAAGGGTCTAAATAGATATTTCTCCAAAGAAGACCTATAAATGGCCAACAGGTACATGAAAAAGTGCTCAACATCACTAACCATCAGGGATAAGCAAATCAAAACCACAAGGAGATAAAATCTCAGACCAGTTAGGATGTTTGTTGTGAAAAAGACAAGAAATAAAAAATGCTGGCAAGATTGTGGAGAAAAAGGAACACTTATACATTGTTGATCAGATAATTATGTTGTGTATTCTAAATACATTATAATTTTATTTGTCAATTAGACCTCAAAAAGCTGAACAAGGAGGTAGAGAGAGAGAGAGAGAGAGTAAGAGAGAGAGAGAAATCAAGACCAAAGGAGAAGCTTGAAGAGAAACTTGGAAGTGGCCCCAATGGCTGGGGCTTAAAATTTAATGCCTCCTCGGGAATAGAAGACAAGGCTTAAAGGTATACCTATAACTGAGTCCATCTATAAAAGAAGACAGAAAATCTTCAGCTATCGGACTGGAAAAGTGATGAGGAAACTAGCTATTCACATGGCGGTTGGGGAAAATAGTTTGCTATAACAAATGGAAACTAACTCTGCACTATTAGCTGCTGTGTGGTCTGATCTTACTGCCCTCTTAGTTCAGGACTCTAATCAGAGAAATTAATGTAAAAACTGGTCTAAGTCACAAGACTCTGGGTACCCAACAGAGGGATATGTAAATTACTCTAGGAGACCTGGCACAATTACCTGGGGAAGCCTATTGAAATCTCATCATCTAAAGACAACATTGGTTCATATGTTGCTAACATAACCACTAAGGAGTTTTCTACATATAGATTTAGTTCTTACATAGTTGCAATCCTATTTTCTTTTAAAGATTTTTTTATTTATTTGACAGACAGATCACAAATAGGCAGAGAGGCAGGCAGAGAGAGGAGGAAGCAGGCTCCCTGCTGAGCAGAGAGCCCGGANTATTCCAGGACCCTGAGATCATGACCTGAGCCGAAGGCAGAGGCTTTACCCCACCGAGCCACCCANCGGGGCTCTATCCCAGGACCCTGAGATCATGAGCTGAGCCGAAGGCAGAGGCTTTAACCCACCGAGCCACCCAGGCGCCCCGAAATCCTAATATTTTGTGAAACAGAAAGCAAAGTTTTTTCCAAAGGAACATAAGTCATCGAACATAATTGAGTTACTATAGTCAATGTTTTCTCCCAATTGCAGCACTCCCTCCTGACATAGGAGATGTTGTTTTGTTTCTCCTCTATGCCTCAAACAGTTGGCTATCTCCTGCTGTCAAAAAGGGGCAATGAAGAATTCGAAGCAAGAGAAGAATTTAGAGACGGATAGAGGGAGGAAATATGGCTCCATAGCAACCCCAGGTGATGCCGTTGTTCCCAGGGTGGTGTTCACAAGTATGAAATCATTTCCATCCAATTTTTCATGCAGGTGTATCTTGCACCAAAGGGTCTTCTCATCAACTCAATGCCCTCCACATCTGTGCTTCACGATTTCCTGCTTCAAGTCTAATTGGACCAGAAGATGGATTATTTCTCCGCAGTATCTTGAGGGAATTTGTCAAAGAGCATATACATCTGGAGGCTGTTTGGATGAGTTCTGTGTCCACACTTCTGTTCTTTCTGAGCAGAAGGCATCGTGGAGGCAGATGAACAGACTCACGGAACAGTTTGCTTTGAAGCAGTTTCAGTTTCTTTTCAGAAATGTGAACTGCTCATCCTCGGTCACAAGGCACAGCCTTTCGCCGGGCAGGGTGGATGAATTTGCACTGCCCACAAGAGCTAATTTTGCCTTTTTTTTTTTTTTTTAGGCCAGACATTCAGCACTCTCTCCGCCACCAGTGGGTTCTAACCAACTGAGGGCATGCACAAGGAGCCAAGCAGGGATTAAAAGGCCGGATCTACATTTTAAATGATAAAGCTGGTCTGAAGAACTCCACGGGGCCCCTTCTGTCTTAAAATCAGGGTTCCGGACTCACAGGACTCTGATCTCCGCACCCAGTTGCCAAAAGAGGAATGAGCGTAGAAACCGCAGATGGCTGGCTGGGGCCACTAAGTCAGCTCATTACACCGTGTCGACGTTCGTGGTGCTCAGGGTTTCCCCTTCTCCATCTCTTCCTTATCACATGAAGGGAACGTTGCTTCACCTTCTCTGAAGTTGGCCAGAACGGTATGACGCTCTGGCCAATGGACTGTATGTAGCAGGAGCTGAAATGTGTCATTTCTGGGCGGAAGCAGGAAGGGTGCAATTTCCATGCCCTCTGTGGAGTCCAGCTTCAACCCCCAACCCCCAATCCCCCAGTCCCTCGGCCCAGCCACCGGTAATCGCAGAGGCTTTACTTGGGCAGGCTTTGTGCTGGTGGGGGAAGCTGCCCTCTTCGCATTAACTTTGGTGCACACATAACCAAGGCACTGGGGTCCCCTGAGGCAGTTGTAGTCTAAGACTAAGCCCCCTCCCCACCCCACCCCAACCCCCAGTTGGCCTGCTTTTAGACAAATCTGGATTCCCAGCCTAGGCACCTCCTTTTGGAAGCTTCTCCAAAAGAGGTCAGAGTTGGAGGATACTTTTCTCCACTCTAACTAGATACTTATCCACTTCTAGCCCTTCCCCTTCCTCTTCCTACCCTGGAGTCCAAAAGGTAGTGGTAGCCTTTTGTTTAGGGATCTTTCCCTCACCTCCCCCGCTACCCATCAGTGATGTCTGTCGTCTGTCCCTAGCCTGGTGCTGTTCCCCATGGAAAAAGAGAAGCTGGCACACTTTCCTGTTTGGCCTCTTGCGTACAGTCTCGCAGAGAGTGAATCAAGTCTCCAGTTTGGCTTATTTTATTTTNATTTTTATTTATTTTTATTTATTTTATTTTATTTTTTTTTAAGATTTTATTTATTTATTTGACAGAGAGAGAGATCACAAGTAGGCAGAGAGGCAGGCAGAGAGAGAGGAGGAAGCAGGCTCTCCACGGAGCAGAGAGCCCGATGCGGGCCTTGATCCCAGGACCCTGAGATCATGACCTGAGCCTAAGGCAGAGGCCCTAACCCACTGAGCCACCCAGGCGCCCTGTTTGGCTTATTTTAAAACCTCTGTTCACTGAAACACCCAGGGTATGGAGCATTCTGTTTACTAAACTTCAATTTACTACTAAAATCTTTCTCAAGTTCATGTGGATAAAAGCATGCACCCACTTTTCTGCTTGTTTTAATATAATGTCATCATTGCAATTAAATCTTTCTTTGATGATTCAGGGCTTTATCTCAAAGTAGTCTTTTCTTTTTCATTGAACAACCATATAAATGTAGGTGTAAAAAACCCAAGATAAATAAATAGGCACTGCTAGAAGAGATTCTCTGAAATCTATTTTAAAAAAATATGTAATAACATTTTTAGCTGTTACTTTTCTTTAAAAATAACATTTTAGAAACAAAACAAAAGTATTCTAAATTACCTGTCTTCAGATGACTTGAGATACAAAAATGAAAAAAAAAAATTTCCCAAATGGAGCTGGCTAGAGATCTGGATGTGAGGCATCGTTTTTCAAATTATCTTTTCTTCCCTTTGCCTACCCTTCCTTCTTAAATGTACAGATACATTTTAACTCCTTACTTGCAGATTTTGGTGAGCCAGTTTTCACAGAGCCACAACTTTTATTGTATCTCTCTTGCTAATTATTGTTTTTCTTTTTTATTGGTCACTATCAAGTTCCTTGGGCCACATGTAGGGCTGCTCCAGTTCAAATGCAGAAAGTGTTCTGTCTTCTCTCGGTAAGCTCTCCATTGTTCTGTAGTCAGGAAATCTCCTCAGGGGCTTACCTGTGGAGCTCCTACAAAGTTGACAGAAGTTTTCTTTGTCAAGGGGAAACTGTGCTTCTATTTATATTTAATAGACTCCAAAGTGATTGATAAAGTTTATGGAAAGTTTATTCTTTTAACTTTAAATCTTTTGCTTTTCTTAAAACAAACCAAAATTTTTTTGTTTAATACACTCTTTCCTAAAAGGCGAAATAACGTCGATAAAAGAAAGACCAATGAGAAGAGCTACGAAGGTACGATTTGTCCGAGAGACAAGAAATGCAAGGGCAGGTCTACTCTGAGCACTCTAAGTTTCTACTCCATGTCACTTGACTTATCCTTGGGAATCTCTTGATTTATCTTCTCCGATTTTAGGGATTTCTTCTGAGACCATTTAGGCTTTCTCTAGAGTTCTCTTCGACCAAGCCCCCAGCCTCAGCTGAAACCCCTGGCTCCTAATGCAGTCCTCTGAATCATTTGTTTGGCCACCCTTGAAAAGTAACTATTTTGCATTTGAACACCCTTAGGCTAGAAATGCCACTGAGGGTTGACTACGGTTTTCAGAATTCCTTTACCTGTTAGAAGGGAGCATCTGAGTTTGCAGCTCCTGTTTCTTAGTGTGGGATAAGCTTAAGCTACTCTGGCACATCTTAAAATATGGAACATGTGGAATATTAGAGGGAGGAGAGATCTCGATAGAGTGCCTGGTGAGTTGGGATCTGTGAGGGAATCAGAAGAAAGAGAAACGAGGCCCAGGTGGATTAAGCAAATTAATGCCAGTGCTATTTAGAAACTTGGTTTTCACAAGAAATAAACGCATTGCCCCAGGCAGCTTCCACGCCTGGGACATATACGGTGAACTCAAGCGTCCATGGCCCTGCGCGCTCGTGCAGTGCGTAACAGTGGTTAAGAGCATGGGTTTCTGTCCCACCTTGTTTGGTTAAAATACAGTCCCATCACTTACTATGGGTGTGCGTTTCCTGATCTGACAGACGGGAATAATAGCGCTACTTGCGCCGTAAGATTCTTGCAAGGACAGAGTTAAAAGTTTCTGGCACTTAGGAAGTACTAAGTGTTGACTCTTACTCACTCATTCAATCATCCAA
Organism: Ailurus styani; assembly: GCA_002007465.1. Lineage (NCBI taxonomy): Eukaryota > Metazoa > Chordata > Mammalia > Carnivora > Ailuridae > Ailurus > Ailurus styani. Next base: position 3,725,385 of record LNAC01000079.1, read on the forward strand.
CCATTTATCAAGCATTAAAAGAACATTTCCTTTTTTCTAGGCACTGGGGTTAAGTCCTGAATATTCGGCTGTGAGCCAGCCTCAGTGCCCATTCTCGGAGGAGCTCTCAATCTTGTAGTGATCTTGTAGTGTGAACTCCCTGAGGCTACCAAAGCTCAATGCAAAGGCTAGATTTGAGCACTGGATGGGAGCCTCATCTCTTCCTATTGGGTGCCATTCCTTTACAACAAAACAAAACTGTAAAGTAAAGCGTTAAACTGGCAAACATCTTTGTTTTGGTAATGAGATGTATTTTTCTGCGTGTCTGATAAGATAGTTAAAACTGAAGGGATTTTTTGAGAAAATCACCTGACAACTCACTGCACATACTGACTTGATAAAGCTCCTATTTCTAAGGACATGGCCTACTTCCCATGTGGAAATGTGAAGGACAGTGAGTGCCTCGTATTTTTTTTTAAACTATATCCCTTTTTGGGGCGCCTGGGTGGCTCAGTCGTTAAGCATCTGCCTTTGGCTCAGGTCATGATCCCAGGGCCCTGGGACCTAGCCCCAGATCAGGCTCCCTGCTCTGCGGGAAAGCCTGCTTCTCTCTCTCCCACTCCTCCTGCTTGCGTTCCCTCTCTCCCTGTGTTTCTCTCTGTCCAATAAATAAATAAAATCTTAAAAAAAAAAAGCTATATCCATTTTTGGTGCAAAGCTGAAATGCACCTAATTCCAGGTTGTTGTGTGCGGTTAGGAAATGTGAGATGGAACAGAGACAGTGCTATTTAGAGCTTACAGGCTGAAGTCCTTGTTATTTCATGGAGCAGACAGAACTTCCCCAGCCCACCACAATCCTTGGCACAGACAGGCCACCGGACTCCCGACAGGCCAATCAGGGCTAATGGGATTCGATTCTGAGAACTGGTTTGTATTAGCTGAAAGACCCTGGGCCTATAGAGCTGAAAGTTGGAGCCTGGTTGCAGATCTGAGTCTTGAATGAACACGTGAATTCATGGGACTGCTCTGTTCCATGAGTCAACATATTCCCTGTCTGTAAGCTTGTGAGGCTTGGGTTTGATATTTTTGTAACCAACTTTGGCAGACTCCCTGAACTTAAAAGATTCAAACAAATGTTTTAAAAGTAAACGTCTAGTGGCTCAAAGATAGAAACCTGTCCATTTGCCAACAGTCAGACTCACTGGTGAACAACTGGACAGACTCTGTCCTATCCAGAGAATAATTTGATTCATGGGCTTAGACTTGAGTTAAGGAGGATTGATAAAAACTGTTTCCGTTGTGAGGCCTGCTGCACCAAAACCTTGAGTAGGCCTGAAGGTGCGGCAAGAAATTAAGCTTGGAAGGAGATGATGTGGAATGATAAAATCATCCTTCATAGAAGCCGCACGCTGTGGCCATCCTGGGCCGGCATACTGCAGTCTGGGGACACACTGCCTGGGGGTGAATCCTGTCCCACCTCTTAGCACTTCTGAGACCTTGGACACATGATTTCGTTTTCTTGTGCCTCCGTCTATCTGTAAAGCAGGGATAATAATAGTACCTACTGATAAGAGTTTTCACAAACCACATTTGCAAAATGCCTACTAGATGCAGTATACTTTTAAAAATTACAAATAGATATGGCAATGTACTAGACTCAAAGTGCCCACGTAGCTCCTCCCCAACCCGAAACTATTTGGCCTGCGATGGAACATGAAGTGGTGAGCCCATGGTTCTATGCTTCTCTGACTCTTCCCTCAGAGAGCCTGGGCGGCTGAGAATATCAAAGTGTGGGTTCCTCTGAGGAACAAAGTTGGGTTCAAGAGCCCAGTCAACTCACATCAGTGGTTTCTGAAGTCGATATTTTGAAAGGCTTGTGTGCTGGTTGATGACTAAGAGTCAGTGAAAGAACCCACAGTTGAGACCCCTGGTCATTTTTACTTGGGCCAGTCATGGTGACCTGACTTGTCTCAAAAGGAATAGAGTCAAGGCTCAAAAAAATGTTTGAAAAGAATATTTTAGGGCGCCTGGGTGGCTCAGTGGGTTAAAGCCTCTGCTTTCGGCTCAGGTCATGATCCCAGGGTCCTGGGATCGAGG
>LNAC01000079.1:3727603-3813653 GCA_002007465.1 Ailurus styani
AAAAAAAAAAGAATATTTTAGTAAACTCAAAAATTTTTTTTAATTCTGCTTAGTGTGACTTGGAGAATAATAGATTTTTCATTACCATATGCATGTTTTCTACATGTTTTGACATTTTGATTCATTCTAAGAATGAAGAACCCATTTGGCATTGATAGTTAGGCTCTCTTATCTTTCTTTTTACATGTGTCATTTTCCTTTGTGTGTGTCAAATCCCATTTTGTTTTAGCCATTGAAAGAGAACAATGCATTGGTGTCCGTGAAAAGCAGACTAAAGCTATTTTCAAGTGTGTTTTATTCCTGGATTTTGATCAAGGTTAACAAAACTCAACAGGTACTATCGTATTAGAAAGCAGCTAATAAGACCAGCTTCTTGTTGGAGCAACACACAGATTTAAATTCATTATGAAGTTTACAAAATAAACAAATGTGTTTGCCATTAGGTTTTTGTATTAGACTCTTAATATCCATATTTATATTTAAAAGAGCTATCAGTTTATAAACTGAGAAACTGTCAAGGAAAATGGAAGTAGATGGTATGTTTTTATTGTTAATAAATGGTTTCAGCTATGGGGTCAATATATGCTCTTAGTCAAAATGACTAAGGTTATTTTCTCCTGGTTATTTGGATTGGCTCTCCCAGACTTCATTTTATACTCCTTCTCTTTACAGAAGTTTAGAAACCCGAAAGTATGATGTCACCCGGATGCTCTTGCAGTTAGTGTCCTGAATGCAGGGTAGATTCAGTCATCTGATGGACTTGAGTGAGGTCTGACCGGCAGGAGGATGAGGCCGGTGATCTGTGAACAAAGCAAAATTCCTGCCCTTCTGGAGCTTGCATCCTGGTGCATGTGGAGAGGGAAACACACATGAATACATAAGTATGTAAAACATCAGGTGAGTGTAGGTAACTGTAGAGGAAAAAAAACAAGGTAAAGGGGAAGGAAGTGCTGAGAGCAATGATGTGGGCTGCGGTGACGTGGGTGGGCTCTTAAGAGACAGTTGTATGCGCGTCTTCCCAGGTCAGTGTTCAGTGATATCAGGTTGGCAACTGAAATTGGCCACGGTGGGGGTATTTACAGCACAGAAATGAACAAATGCAAGAAACCAGGGCTTTTTTTTTTTTTTCCCAGAGAGCCAATAGTTAAACGTGCACCAGCACATTACTGGGTGAGAGTGAGGGGTTCTGTATTCTATAGGGTGATTGGAGACCATCTCACTGGGCAGAAAAGTGAAGGAATGAGGGAGGGAGCCCTATGGTCATTGGAGGTCAAGATGAACAGCATTCTTGGGGGAGGGAACAGGAAGTCCTTTGACGTATAACTGGAGAAAGCAAGCAAGCTGACAGAACTGGAACAGTGTGAGATGGGGGGCAGCAGTGGGAGTGGAAATAAGCCGGCCACCTAGGGGCGGGGTTATGTGCAGTCTTGCGAGTTGGGATAAGGAGTGTGATGCATCATCGCAATAACTGGCTGATGCTGAGGAGCAAAATCTGCTTTTGGAAGGACATGTGCTCTTCAGTTTGTAGCAGTTCCCTCTCTCGTAGCTGTTTCCCCAAGCCCACCTGCTGCACTGCTGTAAGCTTTCTACCTGGCCTCTCTACATATATGTATTTCTCACCCTATTCCACAGCATCTCCTTCTCTATATATTATATTACCTTGTTTTAATTTAATTTAATTTAATTTAATTTAATTTTATTTTATTTTACTTTATTAAGTAGGCTCCACGCCCAGCATGGATCACAAGATGGGGCTTGAACTCACGACCTGAGATCAAGACCTGAGCTGAGATTGAGAGTTGGACGCTCAACCAACTGAGCCACCAAGGTGTCCCTGTATCTAATTTTTAAATTTGTGCAAAGAGTTTCTATTACTGAACTAAAAAAAGGCTGTCATTTGTCTTCCTTAGCACCTGGAACAAAGCCTTTCATGTAATAAGTGCTTAAGACATGAGTGTTGAATAAAATAGGATGAAGACTCTATATTTTTGCTGGTACTTTCTTGGGATGTGCTGACCAATTTCTTTGTTTAGTGAAATCCATGTTTCCTCCCGTCATTCTGAGCCTAAGCCTATGATTCAGGTTTCTTTAGCACTTATAAATCTTTAACTTCTTAGAGTCTACTTTCAAGTGATATTATACCACTTCACACATAGTATAAGAACCTTCCAATTGTATAGTTCTTTCTCTTTCCTGACCCCTGTGCTATTGCTACATTTTACTTTTACATGTATTGTAAGCTCTGCACTGGGTTGCTGATGTTTTTGTTTAAACATCAACTATCTTTTAAAGAGATTTAAATAATGAGAAAATATGTGTTGTGTGTTTATTCATGCAGTCTCTATTTCTGGGCTTATTCTTTTGCGTGGATTTATTCTTCCGCATTTCCATCTGGTGTCGTTTTCCTTCTGCCTGAAGGACTTCCTTAACATTTCTTGTAATGAGGGTCTGCTGATGGTAAGTTATTTCAGCTTTTTTAGGTGTGAAAAAAAGATTTTTATGTTGCCTTTGCTATCTCTTTTCTTAAAGTGGCCAAGTTTTGTCAGTTGCTCTGGTATGAGTCGACTGTTGGATTTTAAAAAATTATTGTGGTAGAATATACATGACATAAAATTTATAATTTTAGCCATTTTTAAGCATACAAGTACATTCGTATTGTTGTAAAATCATCACCACTATTTCCAGAACTTTCTCATCATCCCCAACAGAGACTCTCTACCCATTGGGCAACAAGCACTCATTCTCCCCTCCCTGCAGCCCCCTGGTGACCTCCATTCACCTTTCTCTCTCTGAGTTTGTATATTCTAGATATTTCATATAAATGGGATCCTGTACTATTTGTCCATTTGTGTCTGGGTTATGTCACATTGTGTCATGACTCTAAGGTTCATCCATCACGTAACATGTGTCAGAACTTCTCTGATATGGGAGGATGAGTGTGTGTGAGATATTGCCTTAGTTCATTCGGGCTGCTATAACAGAATATCATAAGCTGGATGGCTTGTAAACAGCAGGCATTGGTTTCTTATAGTTCTGGAGTCTGGAAGCCCAAGAACCAGGCAGCAGCAGATCTGGAGTCTGGTAAGGGCCTGCATAGTCATTGATGCTATGAATCTAGCATCTAGATATTTTTATTGCATCTTCACATGGTGGCAGGGGTGAGGGAGTTCTCTGTGATAAAGGCATTAATCCCATTCATGAAGGTTCTGCTCTCATGACCTAATCACCTCCCAAAGGCCCCGTTTCCAAACACTCACTGGAAACCCAGTTTTAATACATGAATTGTGTGTGTGGTGGGTGTGTGGAGGGATGCAAATACTTGGTGTATAGCATTCTATCCCCAGGCCCCAGAATTCATGTTCTTTCACCTGAAAAATACATTCATTCCATTTTAATAACCCCCCAAATCTAAACTTATTCAAACATTAACTCGAAAGTGTAAAGTTAAAAAAAAAAGTTTAAAGTTCAAAGATTTGCCTAAATAAACAAACTGAGGGTTACTGAGGGGTGGGGGGTTGGGGGGTTAGGGATAGGGTGGCTGGGTTAAGGTCATTGGGGAGGGTTTGCGCTATGGTGAGTGCTGTGAAATGTGCAAGCCTGATGATTCACAGACCTGTACCCCTGGGGCAAATAATACATTATATGCTAATTAAAAAAAACCCTAGGAAATAGAAAAATATATAATCCACACACAAAAAATGTGATAAGTTCTCTACCACCTAGAACTTTGCAATATAAAGCAAAGTTCTCTTCATTTTATATCACCCAAGGATACTCTTTGGGTAGGGGAAAGCTATGGTGTCTGACTTAAAATTTGTCAAGAAAATAAAACTGATGTGATTTTTTTTTCTAAAAAAAAACAAAAACAAAAACTCTTTAAATCAAAAGTGGGGGATACTGGAGGTAAGATTAATCCCAAGGCAAATTTCTCTCCAGTTGTGAATCTGTGAAGCCAAACAAATTACGTTTCTAAAATACAATTGTGGGACAGGCATGGTAGAGACATTTCCATTCCAAAAGAGAGAAATAGGAAAGAAGAAAGGGGTAACAGTTACCAGGTAAGTCCAAAACTTATAGGGGCAAACAACATTAAAACTTAAGACTTGAGATCATCTTCCTTGACTCCATGCTCCAGTTTCTGGACTTACTAGGGCTGCGGCCCTGCCTCCACAGTTCTCCTGAGCAGGAAATCTCATGGGGGGTGGTTCTGCTCATCTGTCCCCATAACCTAATCACCTCCCAACCCCCCCCCCCACCGCCCCAAATGCCAACACATTAGAGATCCGGTTTCAACATATGAAAGGGGTTGGGGAGAGGGGAAAGCCCACTCAGTCTACAGCAGATGCATCTTCCAAGAAGATTTTATGCTGTCAGATTTCATGTTTTCATCTTCATTATCATCATCATCAATGAATTATTAAAACTGAAATAAAGAAAAATCATCCGTAAGACCATGGTGTTTGTGTCTTCGCACATTATTCTTGAAGTATGAATGAAGATGCTCAGACAACCACGTTAGTAAATGCTACCAAGGGCGACATGTGAAACAGACTGGTTATCTAGTGAATACATCCGGGCAACACAGTCTAGACAGCCTGGCACGAAAGAGGGATATAACAATTTCCCAATCTTGTCACACCTTATACGCGACAGTTCAAAGGAGACAAACAATTCTTTAGTAGTGAAAGCAAGCCGCTGCTCTGCGTTCATTTCCAGGAAAGAGCTTTGTCCACTTCCTGTCCTGGCTGCACAGAAAGTTAGGGCTCAGGGATGTGCACTGAGCATATCCCAGTGCCCTCATCATGCCACCCAGCCATGGACATAGGCTCTCCAGAACTGGCGAACTGGAATAGTGTAGGAGCTCCCAAGTTGGACAGTTTGGGCTCAGGTTCTGGCTTCATCACTCACTATGTGGCCTAGTACTAGTTACTGACTTCTCCGAGTCTCAGTTTTCTCAACTGTGTAATGGGCTAATACAATTTTCAAAAAGGGTGGTTGTAAGAACTAAGTGAAGGGATCAGATAAGGGCTTACCATAATGCCTGGCATATGAGAAGAGCTCAGGAAGTGTTAGTTGTGAATCAGGGGTGATGTTTGAAATGTTCTAAGTGGGAGGGCGTGAGTAGAGACCAATCCGAATGGTCAATGCCTGGAGGTCCCTACTGTGCCAGATGTTATACCTTTAGTAACTGGATGGTGAGCAGGCCCAGGGGTACTGGAGGTAGAGGTGAGGCAGAAAACCTTCAGGAGACTCGAGGGAACCACTATTAACCAACTGGTGTTGAAGTATTTAAATATTTTAATAATTTGCATGACTGTACCCCTGGGTATCAGGCTTGTTTGTTATTCTGATGGTTATTCTTGCAGAGGAGTATTCTTCTGGAGGCATGAATTTGCTCATCACATTAAATAACTTCTTTGTGCTGATGACTCACACATTTACATCTCCAGCCCTCTTCTGCCCTACTGCCTACTTGACATCTCTACTTGGATGTCTTACGGGCATATCAAACTTAACATTTCCAAAGCAGAATTCTTGATCTCCCCTTCAGAGATTCTGCTCCTCACCATGTCTTTCTCTTCTCAATGACTGGTGCCAAGGACCTCGTATATCTTTGATGTCATGATTTCTCCACAAGTAAGGGGCTCTATCGCAGAGTGAATCGAATTCAGTGGAGCCAGACAGAACTAGACTCGCTCTCAACTTTGTCATTTGTTAGCAATGGCCTTGAGCAAGTCATCAAACCTCCATGATCAAATCATTTTCCTGCCTAATGAGCAGAATGACACTGTAAGATTATGGTGTGCTTTCAAGGCAATATATATAGGAAGTGACCAACATACAGTCTATGTTTGTTATTAGCACTTGATTGATTTCCTGAGCCAGATAAAAGGCCAGGAAACTCTAGGATAGTCAGTTGGCCAGGAAGTGAGAACTCTTACCTGTTTCATCTCTTCCTTACTCATAAACTCACCATCTCTGACCTCAAATCTCTTACATTGTACTTAATTCCCCTGTGTTTGTTCAGAGCATCTTTCCTTCAATCTGTTCCCTCACAACTGCTTCCATGTCTCAATTTCTTTACCTTGAAATAGAACAGATAGTAGTTTCCACTTATCAGGATGGAGTGTTTTGAGAGTTAAGAAAATTACCTGAAACTTGGAAATAAACAAAAGGCATTTGCTATGGACTGAATGTTTTCATCTGTCCTGTCCAAATTCATATGTGGAAGCTTTAACTCCCAGTGTGATAGAATCTGGAAATAGGGCCTTTTTGAGTTAATTATGGTTAGATAAGGTCATGGGGGGGGTGCCCTCACATTGGGATTAGTGCCCTTGTCAGTAGAGATTTCAGAGAGCTCTCTCTCTCCCTAAATGCACAGAAAAAGCTCATGTGAGCACACAGTAAGATGGCAGCTGCCTACTAGTCAAGAAAACAGAAGAGGCCTCCAAATGAAACTGGCTTTGCTGCCATCTTGATCTTGGACCTACAGCCTCAAGAACTCTAAGAAATAATTTTTCGAAGTTTAAGCCATCTGTGGCTGACTTTGTCTCTTTTCTTTCACTCAACGTCAGTGAAATGTTGCATGTTTCCTACTGGGCCCACCCATCGTGGGGATCTTCTACTTTTCCAGGGCTATTTGACTTTCCATTTGACTTCCCATTTACCACTGATTAAGCAATTTCACAACTCTGTAAAGGTAGAAATTAGCTTAAATCAGAAAACTGATAGCAATGCAAGTTATGTATGTTTGGGGGCAAAGCAAATAATTCTTATCTATAAACTAAGTCACCCTAATGGTTACAGTTTATCAGCTAGTAGGATGCTTTTGCAACTACTAGCAAATACATTTCAGCTTTATATGGACTGTCTGGCTCAAATTCCCTTTTAAACCAGTCTTAATATTTTACCACATTATTCATTCATTAATGAGTTAAATGGAATATTTGACATGTGTTCATTTTGTATTTACGTGAGAATCATGTCTTAAACTGTTTTGGAAATTATACTTCAATGGGAGCATTAATGAGTTAGTGTTTAGAGAACAATAAATCTCCAGCTAAAATATGTTGTCCCATTGATAAGCATTATAAGAAAGAGCTCTTGTAAGTGTCAAGATTCCTTCCTGAAAGGGTTCTACCTTTCTATTTAATCGTTTAGTGTCTTTCATGTACTTCTGTAGCCATACTAGAGATTTTCTCTTGAATAACACAGAATGAAAAGCTGGGTCATTAAGGCATATTCTCCAGTAGGCAATAATGTGGATCGGTTACTTTTTGACTTTTGAAAAATCACCTTTGCATCAGTGGTTGTTTCTTTTCAGGGCAAATGAATTTAGATTTGAATTAGATTGAATGTACTGAAATAGGACATTCTGTTCACTGCCAATCTTCTAGAATGCTTAACAGATAAAATGTCACCAGGGTAATTTGTGATTGCTAAATTTTTTATTTCTCTAGTTCCACAAATTAATGGAAACAAACCACATGTCAGTGACCCTTCGGGTACCTTATTCCACTCCAGTCACGCTATGAGATGCCTGTCAGGATAAATTGCAGAGAAAAGTAGTGCTTGATGACATGATAAATTATGATGATTTTAGTTTTTTTCCCCCTTATTCTTCATCACCAGAATGAATTTTTAGGTTTCTGCTATGCGTCAGAAAAGAAACAAATTTGTGAAGTTAAGGTGGAGCTGTCAATTCCTTAATGCTGCATTTCAGGTCTAGGTTATAAAAAGTCTCTGGAGTTGAACTATTGTCAAAGGTACTTTACTAATCCTGTGTAAATAGTTCTCTTTACACAAATATCACTGTCGTGATTTTTGGTGATTGATAGTAAATTAGCTCCTCTCATACCCAGGCTATTCTGAACCAGTGCATTAACAATGTAACTGTCTATGACCAGAGGCATTACTCGAGTGATAGACACATACTTTCAGTTAAGAACTATAGAGCAATGGAAATGCATTCCTTAAAATATTGTTTCCCATGTAAACTTAGTCATGGTCTTCGCCTCTATGGACGTTACATTTTAGAAGAAGACATAACAATTCAACAAATTAAAACCGTGAGGAATGGTCTGGATAAGTTGTCCAGAGCACTAGGGAATATGACCTCTTCTCTCGGGCTCAGGGCTTCTTATAGGTTTCTGTCATAGTCTCTTCCTTTGCCTCTTTTCTTTCACTCAACTGCCCTTAGTTATTAATCAGTCTTTATCCAATGCCTACTGCATGATCAGCACTGGGCTGCCTGGGAACTGTGAGTGTCCTGATCTTTGATAAGAGAGAAACAATGTCCACAACAAGGGTGTCTACACCAGGGGCAATGACAAGGTTGCTAGACACAATGGATATAGCAGGTATGTATCAGTTAGGGCACAAAACTCCACCAATTCCATGTGCTGTTTGCTGCTAAGAAAGAGAAGAGCCACTCTGTGCTGATAGGATACAGAAGAGATTCTTGGAGGAGGTACAGCATGAGCCAGCAAAGAAAGATGGAGAGAAGGTAGCTCCTGGAGCCATCCAGGGGTTCAACGGCATTTTATTCAATGAACGCTGTTCACATACCTATTATGTGCCAGGAGTTTGCTAACTTCATTTAGTCCTTGTAATAACCCTATGAAATAACTATTATCAGGTCCATTTTATAGACAGGGAGATCCAAAGCACGTGGAGGCTAGGAAGCCTGTTTAGATCATGTAGCTGCAAGTGGCAAGTCAGAATTTATACCCAGGAGTTACAACTGGGTAGTAAGGCTCCCTGATGTGCTTTTAACCACCATACCTTCCTGTCTCTCCAACAACAAACAAGGCACAACTTTTGGAAAAGAAACTAGCTAGCTGCAGGGAATCAGTTAAACCACGGGTGTGTTGAGATGATGGGACATCCAAGACATATCAGGTGTCCACTTTAGTGTGCAGACTGAGGACGGTACTGAGAGCAGGAACCTGGGTTATAGATTCAGAAGTGAGTCATCTGCAAATGGTAAGAGACTCTTAACCTCAGGAAACAAACTGAGGGTTGCTGGGTGGGGGAGGGATAGCATGCCTGGGTGATGGACATTGGGGAGGTGAGTGCTATGAATTGGGTAAGCCTGATGATTCACAGACCTGTACCCCTGAAGCAAATAATACATTATATGTTAATTTTAAAAAAAAGGGTGGGGGGTGCCTGGGTGGCTCAGTCGTTAAGCGACTGCCTTCAGCTCAGGTCATGATCCCAGGGTCCTGGGATCGAGCCCCGCATTGGGCTCCCTGCTCTGCTGGAAAGCCTACTTTTCCCTTTCTCACTCCCCCTGCTTCTGTTCCCTCTCTCGCTGTGTCTCTCTCTGTCAAAAAAATAAATAAAATCTTAAAAAAAAAAAAAAGAAGAAGAAGAAGAAGTGAGTCATCTGCCAAGTGGCCATAAGTGAAGCAAGGTGTAACTTGTCTAGAGAGCAAATCTTAATTGTTCTCAAATGGGACGCTTGCTAAATTCTACCTACTTGGCAGTCCTTAGGCACAAAGGAAAATTTTCCCTGTTTCTTAGTGACATGCCACTAATTGAAAGATTGCCAGGCAAAGTGAAGGAGAATGCAAAGATATTGGCAGTTGTGACACATACCCAGGGGTCCACTGTATTTGTATATCCGAAGTCATCAAAACAAACATACACTGTCAGGGACAGACTGTCTTGGAGAAGCAGAGAAGCCTCTATTTTGGATATTTCTCATTTTTGCTTTGGGAGCAGAGCTTTAAGTTGTCGAAGGAAATGCTTTCAGAAATGGCTTTTTCAAGCCGATTACAAGTCAAATTGTTACGGAGTGTTGAACTGCTGCTATCATTATTCTGATTAACAATTCAAAACCTGATTTTGAATTATTCATGGTGTTTAAATAACTATCAACATGAACAAAAGTGATGTGAAACTGTTGCAATTAGAAGAGCTTACTTAAAGCTTGTAGACAAACATCCTTAATTAAGTAATATTGCCTGCTGGAGATGGCTTTTCTGGGAACCAAAGAGGAACTGGGGAAATGGAAGTCCAAGAGGGTCAAAAAAGTGTGTGTTGGTGGGAGCAGGCATGTTAGTGTAACCTCATGGCCTTAGAATGTGTGAGGAGGCATTAAGTAGAGGTCTTAGCCAGTTTACTACTGTCTTATGAGAAGCCAGTTAGGTAGCTTTAAAAAAAAGAAAGAGAAAGGGTAGAATATGATATATTTTGCTTTCAATGTCTTGCTGGAGGACTAATAGGAAAGGTCACGGTGACACAGACATAATCTAAAGTAGTAGAAAAATTAGGCTAAGTGTGGGCAAGATTGGAGCCTCGAGCCAGCTCAAGAGTGTGGCAGCTGAACACCTAGGAAATCCCGAAGATTCCTGGTGAGGTTTCATATGCTGTTCCCACATCTCTCAGAACTGTATGCCCAAGTCAGTAAAGCTGAGGAAGAAGTTTAAGGTAGACGGGAGACCATTCCATTAATAAACATGTTCAAAAACTGTTATCATGTGCTGCTGAGATTGGCTCTGAGGCTCCAAAACCAAATATTCCCCATTTCCTGTCTCTCAGAGAGCTCACAGTCATGCTAGGACGGCAGAGAAGCACATGGAGAGTTATGGGTGGGGCAGTAAAGCCTTGCACAGGGTAGCAAGGAAGCACAACACAGGGGCAGAGCTGTGGTAGGGCCTGGGGGGCGGGGAGGCCCGGAGTCTGAAGAGATTCAGGGTCACTAATGTTGGGGACCCGCAAGGGTGGAATGGATAAAGGAGGATGCCAGTGAGGGTTCTTGGTTGCAACCAACACATACCAGTGCTAGTGGACGTAAGCAGCAATGAATGAAAAGCAGATCCTTTGAACAGTGGAGGGCTGCAGTGGAGCCCGCATGAACAGGCCTGGCGAATGAGTAAAAGCAGGGGAGTTGGCAAGATAGGATCTAGTGAGGATAGCCACAGTTGGCATCGTCCTAGATAAACTTGTCACCATGTCCCTGGACTCCGCTCCACACCCGTGAAAGCCTCCAGCGGTTCCTGCTTCATTGAAACGCTAAGGTTCAACGTGCTCCGTGCTGATTGGCTAAGTTCAGTCACACGTCCCAAACCCAGAGGCCTGAGGGCAAAGGTAAGACTTGTCTCATTCCTCTTGTTTTGCAACCTATGGGTCCTTCCCGAGCCTGCCTGCACTTACTCAGAAATTCTCTCAAATGGTAAGGATGTTTGGTTGCTGGGTGACCAACCTTTTCACCAGCACCCTCCTCTCCAGGCTAGAAACAGATATCCTCAAGAAGTAGAGTGAATGCTGTACATTCGTGGTGGAGGAAGCGTGGCTGGAAAAGCTACTGTGTCATTTTTCAGAAAATGTTATAGGGCTGATGTCTAACAGACCACATATTCTAACAATATTGCCATAAAATGAGGAATTAATAAGAAAAGTGTATGAAAATAAATCCCATACATGAGACTGAATATCTTGGTATTAAAAAAGGAAGTCAAAAGGAAGTCACCTTGACTTAAATTATGATGAAAGCATTAGTGTCAGGGTGACTGGTGGCTCAGTCAGTTAAGCATCTGCCTTTGGCTCAGGCTGTGGTCCCAAGGTCCTGGGGTAGCATCCTGCACTGAGGTCCTTGCTTTGCAGGAAGCCTGCTTCTCCCTCTGCCCCCCTCTCTCTTTTTGTCTCTCATGAAAAAAAAAAATGAATAAAATCTTAAAAAAAAGAAAACATTAATGTCAAAGTTATCAGGCACATCTACAGAAGTACTGAGGGGTAAATACATAACCTTGAATATATTTATCAGGAAATATGGAATATTTAGTATTTCATATGAAATACTTAAAATAAATGGGCTAAGCATTATAATAATGAGAAAAGAACAGTAGAGCAAATAAATAAGAAAGATATCAATGTAAAATAAGTTAGATATGATTGTAATGAGGATAAAGAATAATGAAAAAGATAAATGCAAAATTGGTTCTTTGGAAACATTAATCCAAAGGAGACTTTGGCATAAAGAATAAGAAGAAAAAAGGGAAAACATCAAAAAGGTTAAAATGCAGAACAAAAGAAGGAGAAGCAACCACGGACACAACAGAGATGTAAAAATAATAAAAGACCGCTATGCTATTCATATCTAATTCATTTAGTAAACCGGATGGAGTCAATGAATTCCTAGAAAAAAAATCAAAAGCCAAAATTGATATAACAAGAAATAGAGAAGTTAGTGCACCCATAATTATTACCGAAACTTCCCCTAGGGTCCCACCCACTTCCTGTCTGCAGTCTCTGCACAGATAGCTTCATGGGCACTCCACAAGCTTATAAGGGTTACTAGATTCCTAGTTTATGTAAGTGCTTCCAGAAAATAATAAGATAAGAGCAACCCAGCTTATTTTTATGAGACTAGTCTAATTTTGATCTCAAACCAGATAGGAAACATTTATTTATTTACTTTTAAAGATATTATTTATTTGACAGACAGAGAGAGAGAGCAAGCACTCAAGCAAGGGGAGTGTCAGGCAGAGGGAGAGGGAGAAAGCAGGCTCCCCATGAGCAGAGACCCCAATATGGGCCAGGATCCCAGGATCCTGAGATCATGACCTGAGCCAAAAAAGCAGATGCTTAACTGAGCCACCCAGGCACACTCAGATAAGAAAAGTTTTAAAATGGACACATTTCTCAATAAAATATAGCCTAACCAAATCTAATTATGTATTTTTTAAAGATTTTATTTATTTATTTGTCAGAGAGATTACAAGTCGGCAGAGAGGCAGGCAGAGAGAGAGAGGAGGAAGCAGGCTCCCTGCTGAGCAGGCAGCCGGACATGGGGCTCGATCCCAGGACCCTGAGATCATGACCTGAGCCAAAGGCAGAGGCTTTAACCCACTGAGCCACCCAGGCGCCCCTCTAATAATATATTTTAAAGACATCATGATCAACTAGGAATTTCTCTCCAAAAGCAAAGAAGATACAACATGAAAAAAATCTAATAATGAAATGCCTACCTTAATAGACTAGGGGAGAAAATCCTACCATTATTGCAATTTAGACACAAAAAAATATTTCATGAGATTTAAAATTTATTTGTGAGAAAAATTCTTCAGAAACTAG
The DNA here is from genome assembly GCA_002007465.1 of Ailurus styani. Classification (NCBI taxonomy): domain Eukaryota; kingdom Metazoa; phylum Chordata; class Mammalia; order Carnivora; family Ailuridae; genus Ailurus; species Ailurus styani. The sequence continues at coordinate 3,740,687 of LNAC01000079.1, forward strand.
AAATATAAAGGAATTTCCGTTATTTGATTAAAGTTATATTCCAAAAACCTATGACAAATATATCTAATAGAGCAACCATAGCGTATTACATCTAAGACCAGAAAAAAGACAGAGCTCTTGAGGCCAGCACCTCTGTTTTCAGAGTACTGGAGGTCCTGGCCCAGGTGAAAGTAACGTAAACTTTCAGGAAAACAAATAAAACTGTTGTTATTTGCAAGTGATATTACGTCTACTCTAAAACCACCCAACAACAGCAACATTCAAACTCTTTGAGCTACCAAAGGGATTCGGTAAGTTTGAGGCTATGAGATTAAATCCCAGATAACAATAGAATTTCTCTATACTCACACCAAATATAATGAAAATTAAGATATCATTTTTAATTGCAACAAAACACATGATATATTTAGGCATTAACATGTGCAGGAAGACATAAACTTTGTAACTCTAAGTATATTGAACATTATATAAATAAATGAAGGGACATTTATTTGGATGTAATGACTTAAACTCTCACAAAATTCATCTTTAAATTTAGTGAACATTCTTCAGCATTCCAGCCAGACTTTAAAAAGAACTTGATAAATCTCTAAACATTAATTTGGGAGAAGGAAGTTCCCAAAATATCTAACCTTAAAAATATTAAAAGTAAGAGTAGGTCCTGACTGCAACGATGAAACCTTTGAGGTGCCAACCTATTATAAAGATGCTGTGGTTTTGGAATCCCAGTGCTGCCCCCAAGGGTTGGATTCATACCTCCCCCAAACTCAGCAGTGTTGTAATCCCCCCAGATCTCTGAGGAGGAACAGCCTAGCCATCTAGAGAAGCCAGATAGAACCAGACTAGAAAGACAAGTGGGCTAAGAGGGGTCTTTGACCCTGGGAACCCTGGAAAAGCTCCAATCAGCCTTGGCTTTGGGAACCAGGGGTTGTAGCCATTGTTCCTGATCTGCAGAGCTTGGTGGTGCCCCCAACACTGGAGCCTCTTAGTCCACCCCCTGCCTATGATGTCAGCTTTGTTCACCCTGATGATGATGTTTTATCTCATCAGATAGAAGACTTTTTGATGATATATTCATCTCTGCACCAGACCCATTCATTCATTTGACCAACATTTCCCAGTGACTGCTATGCATCAAGAACTGTTTCCACGTGGGGAACTTAACACCGAAGGGAGTCAGGCCGTTGTGAGCCTTTCCCAGCTGAGATGTAGGTGGCACAATTTGGGTCTTGAGGTAACACTCAGTGACCTACCCCATATCTGATACTTCCAGAGTGAGATGGAGGGTGAGAGGAGGGAGAAGGAGGAGAAGAAACTTCTGAACAACAGCTATGTTGCTTCTGTTCTGGGTGCTCTGCCTCTATTAGCTCAGTTAGGCTTCCCAGTCTGGTGAGAGTTTTGAAAACCCTTATTTGAAAAACGGGTTTTCAAGGAGCAGAGAAGCTTAAGTATTTGCACAGGGGCACGCTGCAAATAAGTAGCCTAAAAATAACCTTAACTCTTCTGATCCCAAAGCCCATTATATTTTCAATACAAAGTCATCTACCAATCTTTCAATCTCTATTTTGGACAACTGCCGGACAGAGGTAGGAGACTTCCTAGAGACAGAATGGTGGACCAGTTGTGTCTGCAACCAGTGTGGGCTGATGTGGCCAGGAATGTGCCCAGGCTTTTGGATGAGCAAAGCTAATCCAAGCTCTGATAGGCCCTGCTCTAGGTAGGGAGCAGTTCCTGCACAGGGGCTCAAGAGCAGTCTTCAGTTCAGAGTCCCCATCCTATGGGGAAGCAGTGGAGAAAACTGCCCCAGGGGAAGGGACTTTCAATTTTGAGATGGGTGGATGAAGGTCAACAAGGATAAAACATGAGTTGGCGAGAGGTGGCGGAGTATCTAAGGCTCCTTCTTGAGATATCTATGAAGTGCTGGAACCACTGGCAGTGTCCAACCACATAAGCCTCAGCCCTGTACTCTGGCCGCATGGTTTTACTGCTGTGCCCTGGTCTTGTTTCCTTGGATCCCAACAGAACACCAGATTTTCTGGAATTGTGCTGTGGCTGTGATGTAGGTTTTAGGCATTGGGAGCTGCTCAGTCATCGCTGACCCACCTTCCTGAAGGGTAAGTCCCCCACTTAGGCCTTCATCGGCTGTGTGGTATCTAATGCATTCTAGTGCTCTCCATCTCCTCCTTACCCTGCCCCCAACAGTTCACCTTCAATAAAGTGAAAAGTCTGGCCAAAACAAAGACCAAAATAAACAAACAACCCCCTGTCCCAAAAACTCATTAAAAGTGTATACTAGCTCATACAGAAATCAAAATAGCCTACAAAGTTATTGAAATAAAAGAGTATGGCATATGTTTAAGAACAGATACATAGATCAGTGAAGAACTCAGAGACAGTCCCATGAATATATAGAACTTCATATATAACCAATGTGTCACCATAAATCAATAAGGTATTGACAGTTGGTTTATTAGGTGAGATTGGAAAAAGTGGCTCATTGTATGGAGAAAAATAAAACTGGATTTCTACCACAATAGAAAGTGAATTTCAAGGGGATTCAATACCTAATTATAGGTAGTAATACTATAACCTACTAGTAAAAAATGTAAAATATCTTTGTGATACAGAAGTAAGGACAGTCTTTTGAAACGAAAAGATTGAAATGAGTTCAATCTTTTGAATGAATACTTTAAGATAAAATATGATAAATTTCATGACGTCCACATTAAGGATTTCTGCTCAATAAAGGATGCTATAGACAAAGTTAATAGACGGTAGAATGGGAGCAGATAGTTGCAGTATCTAAGACTAACAAGGGATTAATATGAAGACCCTAGAAGAAAGCAACCCCAAAAGAAAAACAGACAAAGAATATAAATAGACAACGTAGCCAGAAGAGGACATCCTACAGGCCGTCAAACATATGGAGGATGGCTCAAATTCATTAGCAAATGGATAAGTACAAATTAAAGAAACGAGATATCACTATACACATACTAGTTTAGCAAAAAGTGGGAGGCTGGAAAATGCCAAATGGGCCAGGATGAGAATTTGAGAATAGAGGACCTCTCAAGAGCCTCGGAGAGCAATCTGGCCCCTAGAAAAATAAGAATATGCACAGATGTAAGGGGCCATGCATAGGGATGTCTTCTGCCACGTTGTTTGCGATGGTGGAGAGTTGGAAGCAATCAGAACATCCATCGCTGGGTCAGTGGCCAGGTAAGGTGCGGGCATCCATACCGTGCACATCAGATGTACACCTAGCAACTAAACTAGAGAGGCATAGTGATGAATGACAAAAGACGTAAGAAGTGAAAGGAGGCATCTAACACAATACAATTTACATAAATTAAAAATACATGCACAGAGAACCACAACGAAGCCCATTTTGCAAGAATACAAACAAGCAAAAAAGATCCACATTAAACACATCAGCATCCTTGCTTGTGGGGAGGTGTTTAGGAGTTGGGGAATGAGAATGGAGAATGGAGATAAAAGGGAATTTTTTAAAAACTTGCCTTCCGGGACAGGCAAGCTACTTAATTGGGTTTGCAGGGAGGATCATTTGATGCGATGCTCTCAGGCTGTCAATTAGGAAACAACAGGCGAGGTGTTTGGATGCGTCAGATCCCTGGGCTCATCATCTCCGAGGCTGCAAATAGAATCCAGAGCTCGGGAGCCTGCCTCCCACAGACGGGGTCAGAGGTGCTAGATGCTGGGCTTCTAATTGGACACGCTGTGTCAGAGAGCAGAGCAGAGCAGAGGCTTCCAACACAATGCACAGGCTGCATGTTGAGCCTCTGTGATGCATTTTAGAGAGAAAGTGAGAAGCGACAGTGACACTCTTGCATCCTGTGATTAAGCCCTGGGAGTTGGCTATCGGTGCTGTTATTTTACATTGCAGCTATGTCAACCGTCACTCAGATTGTGTTCCTAAATGCCCTTGAGCATCAACGGACATATTCCCAGAAACATATTTCCTAAGGGCGTGCTGAGAACACAGATGCCTTCTTTCAAACAAATACAAAAAGTAAGCTCCTCTTATTGTCAACAATGCGTTTTATAAACTTCAAAGTTGCTAAGAGACTAGATCTTAAAGGTTCTCGACACAAAAAAGAAATAATAATTATGTGGCTCCATAGAGGTGTGAATTAAGGCTGTGATGATAACCAAGTTGTAATATATAGATGTATCAAATCAACACATTGTATACTTTAAACTTACAAAATACTATATGTCGATAATATCATAATAAAAATTAAATAGATAACCCCCCCACACACATACAAAGTTAGCTCCTGACCACTAATGGCTTTCTCCTTGGCAAGGGGGAGCCCCCATTTCCTGCCCCCTCATTCGTGTGTAATTTTACCGTTTCTATGTTGTCTAGGTGGTTGAGAACCTCAGGTGAACCAGGTGGCCTATGGAGGCTCACTCAGGGTGGGCCAAACCAAAATGCGGATTCACTGGTCAGTTTAACCAAGTCTCTTCAAGTCTCCAGATCCACTCAACAAGTTATCGACCTAACTGGAATTGAGCCTATCTCTCCAGCTTATGGGATCCGAAGCTAGTCCTGCTCCTACTTAGCTGGCATCCTCTCTGTTAGGGAGCTCAGGGTTCTGAGTAAATTTAGGATTGAGTAGTTTGAATAATTGCAGAAGGCTCTGGATGGTAGGTCCCTAATTGTCTAGTACCTGGCTCTGGGGTGATTTAGTGCAAGGGGAATTTGATGTGTGAAAGTTTGATAAAAGAGATAGTGTGGTGTAGGCCCTGGGTTGGTTAGTTTCTATATGAAAGTCATGCTTGCATGGGGAGTCACTTACCATCTATAGGAAAAAGTCTGCCTTGCAAGAACCAGTTACTTCAAGACTAAGGCCTCAAAAGCCAGAGCATCAAGAATACAGAAAATAAGAAAATGCAGTCAGTACAGTAAGAAATTAAGTTCTTCAAGAGTTTGCAAAAAAGGAACGGTTTTAACCTGGGTCAGGGATAGCTTCTGTGAGGAAATGATGAGTAAAGTGAAGGCCACAGACCTAATGGAAGTTAATTAGGAGGGGTTAGGAGCCACAATTCACATTTAGGAAATGGCATGTGCAAAGGTCCTGGGGTAGTAAGAAAGCCCTCAGGGGGACTGAGGAACAGAAAGGTAAGACTAGAGTGAAAGGAGGTAGGACTTGGGAGACAAGCAGAGATAGACTCTATAGGAACTGATGCATAGTGTTAGGGATTGAGATATTAATTGAGAGAAGTGGCTAACCACTGAAGGACTTTAAATAGAGAGTGGTCAAGAACCCACACTCCATGTACTTGGTTGGTTTCTCACACCTGACCTGGGTATGAGCAGAACCCTCCTCTGGGTAAGGGGATCCTGTTGCCGTCACTCCAGCTACTAGGATCACCGTCAGTGGAGTATCACTACTCTCCTACCTTCCCTAGGAAATGGAACTTCCTCAGACAGCCAGCTGCCTAGGCATGCCTGCGTTTGTTCCCCCCAGTTGCTTTGTGGAATAGCCTGGGCCAGTCCATCAGCCCCTACCCTCTAGCTCTCATCTTCCTCTCTTGCCCATAAAGCTACCATCCCTGTGAAAGAAGGGACATTCTAGTGGGGTATACTTTAGCTAAATTCTGCAAAAATTTGAAGGATTCAATGAAAAGTAGCTCTTCTGCCAGGAAGCAAACTCTTCTCCTAAGGAATGAGATATTGGTATGCGGAGGGGCATACAGCTGAAATCAGGCTGGCTTCTTCCCATTAAAAATGCAGGAATAACAAGTCAGCAAGGCTTTAATGTGAGTATGCAAAACCTAATTTGGAGCAATTAGGTGTAAGGCAAATAGCTCCATGTGTCCAATTATGAATTTGTGGGAGAATTAGTTCCACAGTGGTCTTGAGATTAATTTCCTGTTCTTAGAGTCCTGTGTTTAAAATACAGAAGGAACTTATGGAATGGATAAGTTACAAGGTTGAAAGGCACAACTTAGGGAAAATAGTCAGTGGTCTTGTAATAACATTGTGTGGTTACAGACTTGTGGTGAGAATAGCATAGCCTATAAATTTGTCCAATCTCTATGTTGTACAGCCAAACTCTATGTTGTACAGCCAAACTGTAACATTGTGTGTCATCTGTGCTTCAATTAAAAAAAAAAAATACAGCAGGAACTTGATCTTCTGCATCTGGTTCATTTGCCTTCCCAACCTGACTTGTTTCATTTGACTCTTTCCTGGGTACTTTTAGATTCTTGCTTTGGTCCAAACTTGGAAGAAAAAACAAAACAAAACAAAGCAAACAGCCCCATGGGTGAAAGTGGGAAGCAACGGACAGGGAAGGATGCACTTTGAAGTAGCCTGAGAGTGACAAGGGGGGTGGAGTACAGAGTAATCAGCGTGGGGAGCCACTGCTCCAAGGGGCTAGCCTTGCTCCCTGGGCTGCACAAGCCAGGAGAGGTTGGAAGTGCAGTCCTCAGCGGGCTGCTGGTGAGGGGCTGCTAGTTTAAATATTGGGATGTTTAAACCTGAGTCGCGCGGTGGAAGAAACACAGGACGCGGAAGAACAACGACCCACGTGTGGATCTCAGTTCAGCCACCTTGGAGCTGCGGGGCCTTGGGCAAAACAACTCAGATCTTCTCTTTCCTTGTCTGTAAAAAAGATTGATATAAATGACTTCCTTTTGCGGAAGATGGGGGTGGATTCCTATCCGTAGAGCTACCTTCCCAGGACGCGTAAAGGGTCTCTTCATTTATTTATGTTTAAAGATTTTATTTACTTATTTGACAGAGAGAGATCACAAGTAGGCAGAGAGAGAGGAGGAAGCAGGCTCCCCGCTGAGCAGAGAGCCCCATGCAGGCTCGATCCCAGGACCCTGAGATCATGACCTGAGCGAAGGCAGAGGCTTAACCCACTGAGCCGGCCAGGTACCCCTGAAGGCTCTCTTTAAACTGATGCTGCTCCCACCCTCAGCGTCATCTGGAAGCTCTTCATTAAAGGCTCTAGCTTGCGGCGGTTAACGCTCTCATTAAAATGCAAATTAATTCTCCACACAGCTGCCCTAGTAGTTTTCCTTGTGTTGTCATTTATTTCCTTTCTCTACTTAGAAAGTGTGACGGTAATGAACCCCAAACTCCTTAACCTGGCATTTCAAAGCCCTCTCTATCAAACCCCCGACCTGGCTCTACACTATCCAGAGGCCAATGTGGGGGAGTGGTCAGGAGGCGGGCACTACGGGGGCGTGGTTAGGAGGCTGGCAATATGGGGCGTGGTTGGGAGGCAGGTGCTGTGGGGGCGTGGTTAGGAGGTCACTCGGGCCTGGGATTGTCTCAGCTCCTCCTAGTATTGTTCTTTTCATGTTCCATTCCAGTAGTTTCCGTCAGCTTCTCAGTATTCACCTTAATCAAAACTAGCTGTCCCATCCCAAGTCTCCAGAAACCAAAAAAAAGGCCTCCTTCCCAAGTTTCCTGACCTTGAACTCAGTGATTGCTCCAGGTTCTACCCATCAGTCTTTAGCTACTTACTCAGACTCTCTCTCTTGTCCAGTTCCTTGGCATTCATGATTGATTTAGGATGATTTTGTTGTTATTGTTTTTTGTTCTAGACTTGTGTGCAACTGCTACCTTCAATGCATCCATATTTCCATATTCTGGGATTGGGGCAAGCAGAGCAAGGTCTTGTATTCAGCCCAGGGTACCTGGAGGCCATGTCTTCAACCCCAACCACCTGATTGCCTGGGAAATGGGGTCAGTCTATTTGCTTTCTTTTTCTCCCTTAAGGAGGAGCTAAGTTGCTATAGAAAGTAAAATTATTAAGATCTTATAATGTACCAGGAACTTTACATTTATTATAGCTTTCCACTTAATTCTTGTAAAGGTAGGAAATATTACTAAGAGGTAGAGTCAGAAATCATACCCACCTTGTTTGAGCACAGCTCATTTGTGTTTATGACACTCTGAGGTTCAGCTTCCTTGTCAACAAAATGGTGATAATATTAGTTTGAATCACAGAAAATTGTCTATATTCAACCATTTTCAGTATAAAAACGACCATTTCAGATGGTTCAACATGTAACATTCCCTGCCTTATAAAGTTAGTTGTAGTTAGTTGTAAAGATATAGTAATTGTCAAGCGTGTGTCGCATAGTAAACTTAATTAACATTAACTATCATAATTGTACCATGTGCTTCATTTTCCTAGTTAAACTTTGTGTATGTGTAGCTTTCTGCTTCCTGTGTTATACTTATAGTAGTGTCCCTAACACTTGGCAGAAAGTAAAAACTCCATAAGTGCTTATTGAATTGAATTGGATTTGACTGAATTTGTAAACAAAACAAAACAAAACGAAACTTGTGCTGTATTCTGTGAATTTCAGAGTGGATGTCATTTGTGACCAATAAACGAATTCATCCCATCTGAGCCTTCTTTGTTGGTGTATGGTCAATAGGTCCTGCTTTAACTTTTCTCATCCAAAAATTCTGAAGAGTGGTTGTCTCATTGTCCTATTGCGGCTAAAAGCTACGAGATCGTATATCAAGACCCAAAGACCAGGATATCCCGACAATTGACCTTTAGCAAGTCCCTCTCTTGTTTTAAATATAGACCCATTCTTTTACTAGGCTTACTACCTTTCGGTTGGGGAGACCCAGTTAACCTCTGAACATGCAATGTATTCTGGGAAAGCACAAGTGTGGGGAAAGAGGCTCTGGACCCTGAGGGTACAGAATAGATGCATGTCTTGTGAGTCAAATGAACAGCTTGTGTTTTGGACAATTGAAGAAAGTGCTGCGTAAAATCTCAGCTGCCTGGGGGGCTAAGATGAAACAAATGCTTCTATTCTTCTCTTGGCAGCTTCCATCCATCTTAGATAGCCAAGTTCCAAGTTTTCCTGCTACCTGAAATCATCTGCATCCCTCCTCTGTAGAATTAATCAAGATCTCCTCCGTTGCTCCTTGAGTACACATTGCTGACAGGCCACTGCATTTAGTTAGGTTTGTATAGATGGTTCCCTCAAAAGCCATTTTCTCCCACTAGACTATGTAGGCAGCCCTCTTACGAGTCTTATTCGTGTTGTAACATTGTTGCCTAATGCAGTGCTTGGCACAAAGAAAATATCCCATAAATGCTTGCTAATAATGACAGCACTGTATTTATTGAATGCTTCTATGTTCTGATTGAGTTTGCACGGAACCCATACCCACTATGATCTTTTCTATTCTATGGGGGAGGAAGCAAAAGCAGATAACCTGATCAGGCCTCCACAGCGCGTGAGTGGCAGAGGAATGGTTCAAACCCAGGCAATCTGGCGCCAGAACGTGTCTATTAACTGCATCTTTCTCCTTTTAATAGATGGAGGATTCTTGACTTTTGACTAAGATGAAGAGTAATGGAAGCATAGTTGAGAAAAAAAAGGAATTCACTGTTGCTGGAGAAAAACAGGATTTTACCTCCCCGGGCTTTTGACTGCTATTGTTAAAAGACTCCAAACCCTACTTGAGCTGATGGATACAGGGGGGACAGACGCAGGCAATTCAGAGATTTCAGAGTTGAGGTCGGGGGACAAACATGCCCAAAGGGACTCCGAAGAGTCTCATTCACTCAGAACACTCGAATTGGTTCAAGCAGCCAAGATGGCTGGGAGCCTTCGGGCTGGCAGTGGTTTCAGGGTTAGCTTTAGAGGCCCCCTGGCTCCTCTGACCAATACTGCCGCGTGGAGGGCATCTTCGGCATCGTGTTCTGGACGCCCAAGCGTCGTGACATTTCAGCCTTGTTCCCGAGTCTCATTAGGACAGAGCCAGGGGATGAATGTAATGAATGGCTGCGCCTCCATGAATGCATAATGTGCAAATTGCTTCCGCCGTGCGCCTTGGTGCAGAGCTGCGCGGGGAGACGGATGATTAAACCGTGAACCTGGCCTCCGGCTGGGGCGGCGGCGGCGGCGCGCGCCTGGAATGAGGTGTTCGCTTCCATTCAGATCTGCGCCGATCCGCCCGAACCTCTGGGCCCCAGCGGACCATGACTCATGTCTTATTCCCTGTAGCCGCGTGTGTTTTGACTTTCAATTCATCCGTCTGACGCCACACCGGGGCTGAAGTCAAAGCCTGTGGCAGAAGCAGCTTCCCCGAAGAAACTCCACCCCCGCGGGCTGGAGGCTGGAGAGCTGAGCTTGCTCCCAGCAGTTATGCAAACAAAGCCTTGTTTCCTTCTTCCTTCTTCCAGTTGCGGGGAGGTTGCAAATGACTTGCCTTGCAGGGGCATCCTGAAATCCATTGTAATCACATTGGAATAAAGGGAATTATCTTTTAGCTTGGTTACAGTTTCAAAATTCATATATGACTAGCCCGGTTTCAGTGAGTTCTCAGGGATTGAGAGGTGAATAATAAACAGGCAAATAGATCTGCAAAATGCCTTAAATTTTCCAGAGCATTTCTACAACTATTATATAATTGGACTCTGGCAGCAACTCTCTTATGCCCTTAACCCAGATAACATCCCCGTCACTTGGCAAATTAAGAAACAGGGGCTCAGAAAGGTTGAATAATTTCGCTGAGGTCACACAGCCAGGGGGACCCCTGGGTGGGAGCCCAGAAACCCACCTTCTCTCAGATGTAACTGCGCCTGTTGAATTTGCTCTGAAGCAAGTTTTACTGAGGAACTAAAACGTCTTTAAAACTTAAATGATTTGTTGTTGTTGTTGTTAGTGAATATAGCATTTTTGGAGATGGGAAGAAGGGGAAGATGTAACTTTTACAGCCAATAGTTCTGGACCCCTAAATGAGGATTAAGTCCCATTCAAGGTTGAAATACAATGTAACATAAAATATCTAAAACATTAGTCTTTTGAAGATCTCTTTTTGTATCTTGAAGCATTATCTGTACTACTATTTTCTTAATATTTTTTTCTATATTGAGTCTTTTGTTAAGCCTAAATAAAAGTTATTATCACTGCCTCAACTTAAAAATTTTATCACCTACATAAATAGGCTACCCAAACTGTAAATTCAATAAAAATATGAAGATGTTAATAAGTTTCTGTTTAGATCCTGCAGCCTATAGAAAGTTCTGAGCCTAAGGCCAAAAAGGGAAGTTTTTCAAGTGTCAGATAAGTGTTAAAAACATACTAGCCCCCAGCTGAAAATTTCATCTTTATGTAACCAGGAGAATTGTACAAGGAAAAAGTTTCAGACGGTGTCATTCAATTTTACTTTTGCCACGTCTACGCCTGACATCAATTCACTTCCAGTGGTGCTGTGGCTATGCATCCTTTACTTTGGGAGACATAGATGCCTCTGATTAACTCTTTCAATAATGGGAACCCCTTGGGGAAAGCAGGACAAATCCTCATTGCCAATTTGTCTCACCAATGTCTGTAATTCAAGTTATAGTAATATTTTAAACCAGTTGATCTCAATATTTGTATCAGTCAGTTTGGGCAAGGTTCTATGTAGTAACAAACAATTCCCCCAAATCAATTGCTTAAAATAATTTTATTTCTTGCTCACACTGTATGCCACTGAAAGGTCTGGAAGACAACACTCCACATTGCAGTCAGTCACTCAGGGACGAGGCTGTGTGAGCAGCCACGACCTCAAACCTTGCCTGCCACTGTGATGAAGGAAAGTGAACTCTGATATGTCCACCTAAGCTCATAGGTTAGAACCCAATCATGAACCCAAGAAATGTAATTATTTTGTATGCCCAGAAGAAGGGAGAATTAGAAATACTTATTGAATAGTACTAAGAGTTACAACAAAATTTTAAGGTTACATACTCACTTGAGCATCTGTTTATAGCTCTGGAGCTGTCTGATAAAAAGCATGCTGTAATATATACATAAACATTTGCATTCAATTTCACGGGATTCAGTGGACCTCAGGTTAAATATCTAATGCCCTAATAAGTGGAGTAACTGTATGCAAGGGCTAGGGATTGATCAAGGAAGGCCTCCCTGAAGAGATGAATCAACTAAATTTTGTTTATAAAGAATCACAATGGTGAAGAAGAGAGGTAGACCATTTTCTGGGCAATGAGAATGATACGGCTGCAGAGGGACCTGAGGAGAGTAAGTGCAGCTGCTGGTAAAGAGGTTTATATAATTGAAGTGAAAAGAATCCAAGAAGTTGGGACTGGAAGGTATGGGAGAGCATTAAGAAAAAAAAATCAGTGAAAGATCTTGAATTATGTATGGAAAGTTAATCCAGTTTGTTCCAGTTGAACAGAGGAGCCTCATAATGGAAAAATTTTGAAAGATAACTTGCTACTGTATTTCTAAGGATCAAACCCCTTGGTTTGTATTTAGTAGACAATTAATATAAATTAACTGCGATTTTTTTTTAAATCAAGCACTCTAGTCATTCAGGCAATGGTGTTTTCTGAGTAGTGTCTCAGAATAAAAGAAATTATTTCCCTTAAGTTGCTAACTTCCTGGCAGAAAAAGACATATGAGAAAGATTAGTGATAAACACTGGAGAAGAAAGAGATTCTGAGAAAGACCAAACATAAGGGGGCTGTGAAAATGGACAAATAAGAAACGACCTGAATAATTAACAATGGTTAGGGAAGGAGGGGTGGGTAAGAGAGTAAAGAATGAACTGAGACGATTCTATGGTTGGAACCAAGGGTCAGGGATTATAATTGATCATGTGAGGACATTGAGAAAAATTTAAGTGATTGGGAGGGAATGGGGTCAACTTGGGTCTTGATATGCTTATTTGTAGGTGTGGTTATTTTTAAGGTTGGTATGGATGGCTTTTGGGTATAGAGTGAAAGAAACAAAACAAGACTCCTGACTTCATGTCAAAGAGATTACAGTCAACTGGGAAGAGAATAATCTAAGAATCTCACAAATACATGCTATATTACAACTGCAGTACGTACTAACCAGGAGATATATATAATCCATGAGAGAATATTGTGGAGAGAATATGGTATGTCAGGGAAGTCAGAGAAGGTTCTCCAGAAGAAAGGTAACTGAGCTTCCTTGGAAGTAAGAGGTTCAAAGGGAAAAGCAGGCAATGTAGGGTTGGGGAGATTTTCTAGGCAGAGGGACTCGATGAAGGATGTCTGTTCTGAGTTAGATGCTGTTTGGAATTTTTAATTAAGACAAAGAATGTGCTTTGGGGATGGGGACTAGAGCCATGACTCATGAAGAAAATTCAGTAGAGCTATTTCAGGAAAAAGAGTGAGGGAGGAGGCATGATTCTGTTCATAGGAAGAGGATTGAGGCCGGCTCCACAGAGCTCTGGAGTTCTGAACTGGGATCCATAGTGAAGCCTACAAGAGGTCATACTTCAGGTCAATACAAGGAAAAAAACCCAAAATTTAAGAATAAAGTTGTCCAAAGATGTCATAACAAGTGGCATTAGTAGATAATGAGTTGCTTCTCATTGGAAGTACTTAAGTATAGACTGGAAGGCTCTTTGTTAAGAGATGTGACAGAGCAGATGAAAGCAATAGACTAGGGTAGAGTATATGATATTTTATATACCTTTCCAATCATAATAACCTATGGACCAGTTTGTACTCAGATAAACTCATTTCTACTTATTCAAGAATCAATTTAAAATCAAATCTTTTTAGGCTGAGAAAGAGATGTTCTTTACAAATGTCAGTAGCATTTCCATAATGGGAATAAATAATGGACTAGCAAGCAAATCTCTAGAAAAAATGTAGAAAAAGGTCAAATGTATTTACATTTAAATTTGGTTTTATGTTTAATGAACAGTTCTGATATGAGAAAAATTTAAAGGTGCGAGAAAAGGAGAAATTAGTTTCATTATGGCTTCTAAGAAAGGCATGGAAATACCATATCTTTTGATAGAGATGAAGAATCAAATTTACTGTAGTATTGTTATGACTTGGTTTAACTAATCAAATTTTTAGCATTCTTCTTTTTATCAGATGTGATGTATGAAATGGTCCTGGAGTCACTGCTTCCAGTTCTAAGACCCTTGGGCAACAATACTGTGGCTATTTCATTTCCTCATGTTTAAAGCTGCTGAGACAACTTCTCCAAATACTCACAAAGGACCAGTGGTACAGATGTATTTCATTTTGTTAATGTTTGCTTGTGGGACTCTAAGTACTTTAGAGTTATTAAGGAACCTTTAAAAGGGTTGGTTAAAACAAAACTTAAATTTATTAGCCATGTCTCTGTTATTTTTTACTTCATTTTTTGCTCCCACATTTCCCATCATCAGGGTTCTTACCTCTATTTTACAATCTTTATTCTGGCCTTTGAAGATTGTCAGGGTCTGCCATATACCTCCTTTCCCAGGGTTTCTTTCTTTCTTTTTAAAGATTTATTTATTTATTTTAGAGAGAGAGAGAGTGTGCACAAGCAGGAGGGGCAGAGGGAGGGGGAGAAAGAATCTCAAGCAGACTCCCTGCTGAGCAGGGAGCACGATGTGGGGTTCAATCTCGTGACCTTGCGGATCACAATCGGAGACAAAACCAAGAGTTGGATGCTTAACCGACTGTCTCCCCTGCCCCTGCCACTCCCCCCCTGCCGCCCCCAGCCACCAGCCTTGCTTTCTTATGCTGTAACTCTCTGTCAATCAAAACATAACATGCATTAGAATCACCTAGAGGGCTTGTAGGACCTCAGTCACTAGGATCCATCCCCAGAGTTTCTGATTCAGTAGATCGGAGTGGGGTCTGAGAATTTGCATTGCTATTTTCCAGGTGAGGCTGATTTGCTGATCTGGAACCACACTGAGAATCACTGCTTTAACAGGTGATGTAATGACCCTACCTGTAGCATGTCCTCTTTTCTTCAGTGTCAAAGTAGTAGATGATTTGATTTATGTGCTAATTCCCAGACTCTATATCAAAATTAAAAAAAAAAAAAAAAAAGCCTGAGATGTAGAATACAAGCTCAGTGGCTTTCTCTGGGGGAGGAGATTTTAGGTTAGGGAGGCTTTTTCCAGCTCCTGACTTCATATTACACATGTAAATGTCCTACCTCAGATGTGATACACTCATTTTACCAAAATAGCACTCTAAAATCCCAACAAATGTTAAGTGAACCGTGACAGTCATCTGGTGCCTCAGTGGGAGCCCTGAACACAAAACGCTAAACTTGACCATGAAGATGCTAAGATTTGACCTTGAAGACTCTCCTACATCTCCTTGGGCTTCTGGTTAAAAGGAGGTATAGAAATGCATAGTTGAGTGATTTCCAAACAGAAGATATCCTTGTTAAAATGTTTGTACGTATATACTCAAAATGTTGATTCACAAAACAATTATGCCAGGAGAATCTGAAAGATTGAGATATTCAGTGTTGTTTCAAACAAAGTAATTAACTTCTAGTGCACAAACTTCTTTCCCCCAAATCCACTGAGGGAGCAGATGCTTAAACATGCATGGTATTAGATTAAGGGAATGGTACTTTCTTTTCTTCCAAGTACCAGATGGTTCTAGAATCGAAAGGCAATAGAAAAGAAAGCTTAAATTTATTTAAGTGGCTCTCATTGGGAGTTCATGAGAAAGATCATATTTTAGTACCTAGTAGGCAAATGTAAAAATAATTTCACAGCCAAATCCCATTTCACAAAGAAAAAAGGCACCGTGACCAAGGATTAAAATGGCCTTAAGCGTTACCTAGTTTATCTAAGGCCACTAGCAATATAGTACTTTGATAAGAAGAAGAAAGAGAAGAGGAGGAGGAGAGGGAGGTGGGTGAGAGGCAAAGGAGGAGGAGGAAAAACAAGAAGAAGAACCCATCCCAGACAGAGAATAAACAAATAAATAAATTTAAAAAATGGCTCATTTTTCTTATGTACAGTCTCAAATTTTAAATCAAATTCTGGAAAAAATGTTTTACGAGATAAGGGAAAGAGTAGAAAAATAGAGTGAAAGAAAATTTTCCTTAAAAAAAAAAATCTATACATAATTTGCCAGCCGTGCCTGAAGCTTACATATAAAGGCAGCTCATTTGCCTCAGGATGCTGAGAGGACAAAATCATTCCAAGCCGGAGCTTCGACAGTAGAAATGTGGACAAGTTAACTTAATTCTACACAGCATCATTTTGGCCAGCCATTGTGGCAAGGCAGTGGGGTAGGCGTGAAGGTACAGTGGTAGAAAACAGAGTTCCTGCCTCCTAGAATTAGTGGATTTCATCTGAGAAACTAGGTAGTTACAGTATTAAATGTACCCAGTTTCTGTTTTATATGTTCTCTGAGAGCAGTTTGGCAGGTGCTGCCTTTGCAAGGGAAGTAGTAAAACATTTCATTCTTCTTTGATAAGGACTTAAAAAAAAAGTCATCTTATGACAGGAATGTTTATTAATAAACAAAGGATACTACAACTAAAAGAAAGAAGTTTAAATACAATTTGGAAGCAGTGCTTCAGGGAGGCAAAGGGTAAACAAGGAGTATAAAGAAGGAAAAGTAAACAAAAGAGAAGGGAGGCAGACATAGGAGGATGAGCAATGAGAAGTAGCCCAGGCCTTTAGGGGCCTGGGGAAGACACTGCAGACCACCCTGTGCCCCTGGCAGATGGTTGGAAGACCTCCGGTCATGCACACTGCAAACTGGATTCCTCCAAGGGTCTTATTTCCCAAAGGAGAGAAAGATGAAGGAGTTAAGAGACAGGGAAGAAGGAGATGAGAGACAGAGGAAAAAGAAAACACATTGGCTTCTGAATCTTAATTGGTTTCATATAAATTGAAACAAAATGGGAAATGTAATGGAGTGGAAGAGAGACACATTTCAAATTGAGGGATTACTAAGATTGCTTGTACAAATGACAAAAAAAAATCAAAGTCTGGTCTAAATGAAATATGAAATTGAATAGCAAAGAATGAAATGACAAAGATTTAAGAAAATCTGATCATAAAAACAAATTAGCCCATTCTAATTACTTAGATTTGAATTGTGAATGATTGGCTTGATCTTAACAGCACATGGTGAGGATTCAAGCTAATTTAGTAAAAACCATTATCATGCACAGTACATAATTATTTCAAAAATGTTCAAGATATAGAGCTTTGTTTCTCAGAGGCAATGATAGTTGGTAATTTGGACTTAACAGAAAATTAAAATTTTGTAAGGAACATTTAAAATGATTTTATCTCAGGCTTAGTAATAAAAAGATTTATAGGTTATCTATAATATATTATACATGCTCTAAAAGACTTCACATCAACAAAAATGTTGCTTTCTCTCTCTATATTACATTTTAACGTCTTCAAATAGATTTCTATTTCAGAAAATAGTTTCCTTTAGGATAAATAACTACTGGCAAAAAATTATGATTTTACAGCTATATTAAATATAACTCATTGAAAAATCTATAGAACACAGGCTGCTGGTGAGTAGAATTTTCCAAATTCAGTAATTACTCTCTTGTTTGGAAGATATTATAATATGCTACATAGCATCAATAAAATGATTTAATGTCAACTCTCGTTTTCCATTTTTGCTGTCCCAGATAGGAGTCTGGGCCTAGGCCATCTGGACAGCGACCAAGAAAAATAATTGGGACAACCCCTGAGGATTTTTGTCAAAGTGACTACATTCTAGACTTGGATCAGTAGTAGTTGGATCCATGCAGTACTCATTTTTCCATTCCTATAATCCAGCAGAGTGCCTAAATCATAGTCTTTATTATGGAAATACCTTTGGAAAGAACTAAGTTCAAATCATACTTCTACCAGTTATGAGTGAGGAAACAGTGGCTGACTTATATATTTCTGAATTTCAGTTTTGTCCTCTGCAAAATGGAGAAGAAAAAAACTATCTGTTGTAGTTACATGAGGATTAAATTAGGTTGTAGAAGTTCCAAGCACAGTGCTTGGAACATAATGGAACTCAATAAATGATATGTATTTATCATAGTATCCTACGGTGGGCAGGAATTCAGTTACCTACGTATGGCTCATTACTCTACCCACACCTGTAGCTGATGGAGCCAGTCCGTTCCAGCAGCTGCCTCCTGCCATCTTCAGTGGAATTTTTGAATGAGGTTCTGTGTGGATTTTGGATGATTAACTTTAGGAAAGGGATTGACTTTGGGGCCTTAGAAGAACTATAGCTTCTGGTCCTTGTCAAAAAAGTTCAATTGCTGAAGTAGCCTCGTCAAGAGTGACTTCCTTGAGAGCTATTGAGACCTATGTTAAACCAATTCAGTCCTTCAAGGTTAAACTTGCAGCATTTTCTTGGGGCAGTGTTGATACTGGTTAGTTCAACTGGCCACACAGAACTACTAGAAAACAAATTAGGTCAAACTCAGAGTGACTTAAATATTTATAAAGATTAAAGAAAATGTTATTATGTATATAAAGCTAACAAAAATATCAGCAAAAGAGCTGACATCATTGAGAGAGCAGTGAGAAAGGCATGGGAGTTTTCAACCTTGTCTCTTTAACCTAGCACTTGACATTGCTCTAAAAACTCATTATGATGCGTGAAAATATTGGATGAATTGGCCATAGGATTTCAGTCTGAGACTGTATGAATTCCACGTCAATCCATAGATGATGGTGGTCTGGTCATTTGGAAAAATCAAGTATTTTCAATAGGAGAGCAGGGAAGGAAGGAAGGGAGGAAGGAAAAAGCAAGGGTCATTTTCCCCAAGATTGTTTTTTCCCTAATATTTTAAACTATTCCTATCTCCTTGAGGATTTCAAGAGTACTGTGGTTTACCTGACATAATTAGAAACCATTTTAATAAAACCTCATAATGAGATATCTTAGGAAAGTCTTCTCTTCCCAGGAGGCTTTTTTCCCCTTGAAATTTTCACTTAAATTTGTAGATGGAACAAAATGGCTCTCCAAAGTGCTTCCCAAACACTTCCGGCTAACCTCTTTCTTAGTGCCTTCCAATTTATTTCAAAATAATCTGTTGGGCGCCTGGGTGGCTCAGTGGGTTAAAGCCTCTGCTTTCGGCTCAGGTCATGATCTCAGGGTCCTGGGATCGAGGCCCGCATCGGGCTCTCTGCTCGGCAGGGAGCCTGCTTCCCCCTCTCTCTCTGCCTGCCTCTCTGCCTCCTTGTGATCTCTCTCCCGCTGTGAAATAAATAAATAAAATCTTAAAAAACAAAACAAAACAAAATAATCTGTTTGTCATCCTTAATAGACTAAAGGATCCTCAAAAGCATATGTAAAGAGCCATATATATGGTCATATATATATGATGTCATAAAAAAGCTTTCATACGTATATATATATATATGATATATATAATACGATAACATACTTATATAGTTCATCTTTGTATCTAGTGATTGGTAGGCATTGCAACTTATTGAATGGACAAGTCAATAGCAGATTATCATTTAACTGAGAAATAAAGGGATCTCTTATACAGCAAGATTCTTTTCATACTTAAAGTATATTTCAAAACACACAGTTTTAGGAAACACATCTTTAATAAAATAGTTAAAAATTTAGACTTATATGAATTATTAAAATAAATAATCATGTTATCTAGCAAAGCAGAGCACTGGTCATGAATTAAAATCTGAGAGTTTGGGGGTTAACTACTATATTATTCCCTGGATTGGTCACATTTCTGACGGCATTCAATTCATCTGATTCCATAGAAAAAGAAAAAATATTTATAGCTACTTCCTCTCAATACAGATGAAAACCCATTACATATGTGTCACGTTTTCTTTCTAACAGTAAAAGTATCCATTTTTTATTTAATGGAAGTATTTTCATTAACATTCAACCTCTAAGTCTCCATTTTTGAGATGGATATTGTAAAAGATACCAACAGATTCATATAGAATTATCAACTAGTAGACCTGAAAATAGCCATTTCAAAATTATATTGAAGCTCTAGAGCAAAATTCCAACTCATTAGAGACTTGAAGTTTATTATCACACAAAAAAGAGAAAACTTTCTTTTCTATTCAAATAAATGTGAGTTTAAAAACAATGCTGCTTCTGCTCATGATATGAAATAATGACTTTTCATATTAATAATGTACCTTCCATTCCTCCTGGAGTGTACCAGGGAATGGTAATGTAATTTATTTGTGGGGAATGTAGAAAAAAAGTCCTTGTGTGTAAAACTTTTTTTATAACGACAAAAACAACAGCAACAAGAAACACTTATCACAAGATATTAGAACATAGATGAGACTATATTTCAATTAGCCATGTCTGTCTGACAGATTTCTTTATTTCTAAGGGAAACTGTGCAGAGCATTTTATTTCAAGCCTCAAAAATTTTGATGAAAGAAAAAAGAAAACTGCAATTTTTGCCACGAAAAGACAGGTGGCGTAAGCATGCAGCATTTCCTCCCCCCCCCCCCTTAAATATATAAAGTGATTATTTTCTCTCGGGTTCTTTGAAAAAACTCGCTTGTGCTCGGGTTTGTGGCTGAGCCGGGTGACGTCAGTGTGGCAGTGCGGAGTCAGGCGCGGCGGCTCCCTATAAGCCGAGGAGCTGTCCGGGTGCTGAAACGGCCCCGAGCAGCTCACCCGGCGGACTGGGAGGAACATGCTCTGGGCCTCCTCTGCCATATAAAAAGGAGGTAAGACTGCTTTTCCCTTCAGTTTACTGGAAAGTTCTAAATTGCGTGTTCTTTCCTTAATTCGTAGCTGAGAAGAAAAAGACTGTTTGGCACTCTTATATCTATAGAATAACTGAATAGCAACCTGCTGCTCTTCAACCAATGTAAGGACGCTATATATGTACACATAGGATTGAATCTATGATTTATACCACTTGCTGTTGGGTATTTATAACCATCATGCTATTTGGATAACCATATGTAAGAAGAGTGAAAAAGTTAAGGATTTTAGTGTCAATACCCATATTAATGTAAAGTTAACAGAGCCTGATATTTTCTTTCTTTCCCTAATGTATTGTTTCTTCTCTTAAAAATGTATAATTTATATGTTTAATTCTTATAATTTAATTAAAATTTAAATTTTAAATTAAAAATTTTTTTAATGTAAAAGTTTAAATCGTATCATTGAATTCTTATAATTTATATGTTTAATATTATTAGCAGTAGGTTTTCAATCATTCGAAGGCTGTTAAACATATTAGTCATAGAGGCAACCAATTTTGGAACTAGTTCTTCTTTTATCTTTTGACGTTTGCCTTACAAGAGCTCAAAATTAATAAGCTACATAAAATTATTTTCTGAATTGATATGCTCTGAAAGGGCTTAATTGTTATTTCCTAGTTTTAGTCCCAGGAAAGAAAGACTAGAATTATCTTGAGTACAGTTTTTTTTTTTATTCAGGGTACAGTGTTATCTTGGGTTATAAGTTGGATATGACTATGAATTATAAAGAGTTGATAATTTTGAATTACCATGAGGAATTACCATGAGGAATAGCTTACTGTATAAGCTATTATTGTTATGTTTCAGTTGAAAGAGGTTGTAGAATATTTTGCTGAACAAATGGGACGTGTTTCTTTTTTCTGTATCCTAACTAGTGGAATTGCTCAAATTAGATATATCCACCTGTATTTGTCAGTGTTCCAGTCTTAATTTCAATAGAATAGACATTTTAGCTTACAAAGCACTAGTTCCAATTGTACTAGGATATTAGAACTCTTGAAGCCTTCTTCAATATATAGAAGAACTGCTACCCGGGAAAGAAATCCCTTGAGTCTTACTCAAAGGCAATAACTATGTCATCCAAACTGAAACCTTATATATGACCAAAGAATAGCATATATTAGGCTGTGGCTTAAATACCTGCATTAAATATTCTTCCCCAATTCTACAGCCAAGCCCATCTACAAGATAATGATTTTTTATAAGATAATGATTTTAAAGACAAGCACATAACTCATATGTTAAGAACACACCAAGATAATGGTTTCAAAGACAATAAGTTCATTAAGGTTCTTAAAATTACTATTTCAAATGCTAAGATTGAAAATAGATAATCAAAGATAAATTAATCCTGAAAAATATAAAGAAGAAATTAAAATATATTTTATTTAAATCTAAGAATCTATGAATAAAATTTCTTATAGTAAACATTAATTCATAGTAAATATTTCAGAAGTTTTCTCTGACATGCCTTTAAAGATTTTTTCTTTCAGTAAATTAAGTAGTCTGATTAGTGGGAATCATTTTAATAATTATATGCATTTATGCTAAATAAATTTCTATAATAACTACAACCACGGTTGTTAGGTTCTAAAAACTGAAAGCATTACTTAAATACCAAATGATGAAAAATGATATTTTCTACAATTGATATCTAAGCTAACAGAATATCATACCCACAAAACTAAGCTTATATGTCACAAAATCATGATGCAAGTAAGATATCATGAACAAACTTGTGAGCTTTCTTCACATTTCTTTGCAAAAAAATTGCAAATATTAAAATAGTCTTTCAGTGTTAGTAATGCTGAATGTAAAACATGTAAAAAAATAATCCCCTTGGTAATTCATATGTGAGATTATAAGGCATTGGGGGAAAAATGAATGAAGATTTTTAAGTAGGAAGAATTCAACATATCGTCTGTGTTTATCTAAATTGGAAGTTACATAGTGGTTATTTTAAGATTTTCTAACAGTATGAGTCATTTAAGATTTCACAGGTCCACACCAAAATAGACACAGACATAAGTCAAGCTGCATCTGAACACTCACAAGTTCAGAAATAGACTGGTTAAGAAAACTTATGTTCTCTCTGTAGCATCTGTTATTATTTACTATGCATTCTTGAAGGCTGATGAAAAATATAACTATGATTGCATTTTGCAAAACAGTCACAAATAAAATGATTAGAAGAAATATGGAACACAGATACTTTCACAGTTTACTTTTTCAGTGTATTTACACAGAAAGAAACCACTAGGTTAGCCTACTAGCTGGGACCAGAGAATGTTCTGGAGGTTATTAAGATATAAAACTTTTAAAATTGTCAGTTGGTTGGTGTCAGAGTGAGAACAAGTTATTTCTGAATAATCTATGTATATAGGACTCATCCACAAGGCAATTCAGTATGATTGACATTAAGATGCTGTATTACTTCATCATATATAATGTCACTGCTGTGGTGTTTCTACAACAAAATTAGATGAACAAGTCAGGAACTAAACCACATGATTTTTTTATACAACCATGAGGAGATCTTTGTGTGTGTGTGTGTGTGTGTGTGTGTGTACATGCATGTTTCAAATTAAGCCAACTAATTTTTTTTGCCAATGATTTGAATAAGAATGTTATACAAGAGAACTAAAAATCAGCTTGGAAATTTTTTTTATTAAACAGAAAATGCATACTAAAAAAACTAACTACATGTTTTATAAACTAAAAAAGAAAATTTGAGAAACCTGATATCAGTGTTTTTGTTATTATTTTAACAAAGTGAATGCCATGCAAACTTGATGCAATTGGATAACAATTTTGCCAGATTCCTATAGTTAGTTTGTGAGAGTGATATAGGAAATATGTATGGCTTTTAAAAAGGGTCATCCTAAGTTTTATGTGAAATAATGTTTGCTATATGTTTTCCCTCAATGGTCAGTTACTTTTTTGCTATAGTGTCTTCAAGTTTTTCATTTCTATTAACTCATATTTTCTATGCTTTAAGGATATCTTTCAAACATGGCAGAAGCTAAGACTCACCGGCTTGGAGCAGCCCTGTCTCTCATCCCTTTAATTTTCCTCATCTCTGGCGATGAAGCAGCTTCATTTCAGCGAAACCAGATGCTTCAGAAGGAACCAGACCTCAGACTGGAAAACGTCCAAAAATTTCCCAGTCCTGAAATGATCAGAGCTTTAGAATACATAGAAAAACTCCGACAGCAAGCTCACAAAGAAGAGAACAGCCCAGACTACAATCCCTACCAAGGTGTCTCTGTTCCCCTTCAGAAAAAAGAAAATGGTGATGAAAGTCACTTGCCAGAAAGTACAAGGGATTCCCTGAGTGAAGATGAGTGGATGAGGATAATACTTGAAGCTTTGAGACAGGCTGAGAATGAGCCTCAGTCTATACCAAAAGAAAAGCCCTATGCCTTGAATTCAGAAAAGAACTTTCCAATGGACATGCCTGATGATTATGAGACTCAACAGTGGCCGGAGAGGAAGCTCAAACACATGCGATTTCCTCCCATGTATGAAGAGAATTCCAGGGATAACCCCTTTAAGCGCACAAATGAAATAGTAGAGGAACAATATACTCCTCAAAGTCTTGCCACACTAGAATCTGTGTTCCAAGAGTTGGGGAAACTGACAGGACCAAACAACCAGAAGCGTGAGAGAGTTGATGAGGAACAAAAACTTTACACAGATGATGAAGATGACATCTACAAGGCCAATAACATTGCCTATGAAGATGTGGTTGGGGGAGAAGATTGGAACCCAGTAGAAGAAAAGGTGGAGACCCAAACCCAGGAAGAGGTAAGAGACAGCAAAGAGAATGCAGAAAAAAATGAACAAATCAATGATGAAGTGAAGCGTTCAGGACAGCTGGGCCTCCAAGATGAAGATCTCCGGAAAGAGAATAAAGGCCAACTCTCAGATGATGTCTCCAAAGTAATTGCATATCTGAAAAGGTTAGTGAATGCTGCAGGTAGTGGGAGGTCACAGAATGGGCAGAATGGGGAAAGAGCAACCAGGCTTTTTGAGAAACCACTTGATTCTCAGTCTATTTATCAGCTGATTGAAATCTCAAGGAATTTACAGATACCCCCTGAAGACTTAATCGACATGCTGAAAACTGGAGAGAAGCCAAATGGATCTGTGGAACCAGAGCAGGAGGTTGAACTTCCCGTTGACCTAGATGACATCTCAGAGGTTGATGTAGACCATCCAGACCTGTTCCAAAGTAAGATGCTCTCCAAGAATGGCTATTCTAAAACACCTGGTCGTGCTGTGGCAGAGACCCTACCAGATGGGCTCACTGTTGAGGATATTTTAAATCTTTTAGGGATGGAGAGTGCAGCAAACCAAAAGCCTCCATATTTTCCCAGTCAGTATAACCGAGAGAAAGTTCTGCCAAGACTCCCCTATGGTCCTGGAAGATCTAGAGCAAACCAGCTTCCCAAAGGTGCCTGGATGCCAGATGTGGAGAACAGACAAATGGCATATGAAAACCTGAATGACAAGGATCAAGAATTAGGAGAGTACTTGGCCAGGATGCTAGTGAAATACCCTGAGATCATGAATACAAACCAGGTGAAGCGAGTTCCAAGTCAAGTGTCATCTGAAGATAACCTACAGGATGAGGACCAAATCGAGCAGGCCATCAAAGAGCATTTGAATCAAGGCAGCTCTCAGGAAACTGACAAACTGGCCTCGGTAAGCAAAAGGCTCCCTGTGGGGCCCCCCAAAAATGATGATACCCCAAATAGACAGTACTTGGATGAAGATCTGTTAATGAAAGTGCTGGAATACCTCAACCAAGAAAAGGCAGAAAAGGGAAGGGAGCATATTGCTAAGAGAGCAATGGAAAATATGTAAGAGTTTTCATTAATTGCCCTACTTTCTTCCTCCAACCCCAAGAAAGCCCCAACATTTCTCTTTAGTGTGTTGACTTCTATCCTGTTAACACTGTAATATCTTTAAATGATGTACAGGCAGATGATTCCACTTCACTGGGATATCTGCTTAACTTATTCTGACCTGTTCTCTTGTGTATGGATATGCGTCAATGTTATGACTTCTGGATAAAACAATTAATCATATCTCTTATTCAAGAAAGATATCTGTGATAGTGTTTAATAGTGTATTTAATGGCTGTGACATTGTTGATGGTCACATATGATAAAGTGTCCTATAATTCTCTTGAAAGTTTTTAATATTTATTGAATTATTTTGTTACTGTCTGTAGTGTTTTGTGACGTTCTGGAGCAAAAAAAATAAAGCATTATAAATATATAGTTTTATTCATAAGGCCTTTTCTATTGTGTGTTTAATTGTTGATTAATAAATGTTATTTCTCGACAACTGTGGACTATTCATTCTGGAAAGCCAGAGACAATGGAGCCCAAAGAGAAAATCCTTATCTTCCACAGCCAATCCAGGTAAGAAATAATTGTAAATATATCATTATGCTATGTGCTTATAGAATGCAACGCCCTTTAACTGTCCACTGCTTTACGCTTGTCTATGGCTTTTCTCACATATATGATTTATTGAATAAGACTTGTATTGTCATAGTTGTACCTTGCACCCTTGATTTATAAATAAATAAATACATTTAAGTCTTCCATACCCATAACCAGCTTTGGGGGAAAAAAAACTGCATTCAGTGCAATCAGAAATAACTACAGACTTGGAAGTAACCTACCTATTTCCAGATCACGCTGGTCCTCAGAAGACGAGGCTGATGCCTCTTTTGTATGATTTGAGAGGGGCTAAAGGACCCTCAGACTGTCAGGTAAGTGAATGAGCACAGGCGCAGTGGAAAACACCAATTGCCTTCTCTTTTGTCCTAGTGCTTGAGAGAATCCTGAGTGGGCTATGCAGTGTGTCATTGTTACAATGTGTATCATGTTGGGGAATGATATCAGCATCCTAACATATCCATAGGGAATGATCAACAACTACAAAGGCAGTAGCCCCAAGAATATATACATAGCAACAAAACAGTAATAGTGGTAAAAGAAACAAGGAAATAAATAATTACTATTTACTGGAGGCCTATTATGTACCAGGCACTGTACTAAGCACTTTACCTCATTTAGTCTGTACAGTAACATTGTCAAGGGTCTCTTATTATCACTGCTTTACATCAGAAGCAAAACTCAGAAAGGTTAAGTAACTTTCCTGAAGTCACTTGGCATTATGAGTTACCAAAGCCTGAGTTCTTCATCACTTCGCTACATTGTCTCCATGGGAAATGCCCTGTCAACTGAGTTGGGACTTTGGAAGAAGGATGGGGAGAGACTCATGAGGTGGGTTACTTCCAAGTGACGCACCTGTAGTGTGTGTGTGTGTGTGTGTGTGTGCGGCAGGGGTGGGGAGGGGAGGCGATCCTTGAAGGGTCAGAAGGCAAAGAAAGGGCCTGCATACCTCGGGGAAAAACACTAAATGTAGGTTTTTCTACTTTATAATTTTGCCTAGACTCTTTTCTAAATTATCACACAATTTTGTGGAAGTCTAGAATCTGTTAAGTGGAAGAGCCATTAGAGGTAAATTACCTCTACAGTGTTTTAATTAATACGTAATTAATTAATACTCAATACTTTTCTCAAATACTTTCAAAATAGAGACTACCTCACTAGACAATATTATGAATTGAAGATTATGGAGAGTTCCAGGATATTTGGGTGGTTTAAGGTCTTGGTACATACTATATGCCACGCTTGGCAGATGTCCACATATATTTTCTGCCCTTTTTATATTCTCTTCAATTTTCTGTTTCATGCAGGAAGTCACACCTAGTATCTTAAGTCAACCCCATGACTATTTCCATGCCAACCCTAAGCAGGAATAAAAGTGCGGCACGTGATTCCACCCAATAGAAATATCCTCACTGATATTTGGACATTCTACCCAGAGATTAGGAATTGAGCACAAGTTACTGGACACGATACAGCTGAGTCTCCAGGCTGGGATTCACACACAAATCAGAGGGATGTCAAACCCTGCATTCATTCTGCTACAATGTGATACTTTTTTCTTAAAGTCTCAGACTTGAAATTCCAGATTCTCTAAGGATGACATTGTAGGCATCAGGATTGGCCATTGGGGAGCTACTTTAATTTGGAATGTATATTCTATGCCTGATTTCTCTCCAACACCAATCAGCAAGCATCTCTGCCTTTTTTTTTTTTTTTGCAATTCCACCATATCTCCAGCTACTGAGTCATCAGATTTACTTCTGATCCAATGATTTTTTTCATAAGTGCTTTAGTACATTGCTTGCTAGCATAAGACAGAAAGCTCTAAGTACCATTTCAGGATGTAAATGACAAATTAATTGGGATTAGAGCAACACAGCCTCCTTGTCTGCCCAGAAGCCTCCTTCAGCAAAAGTCAGGGAGTAGCTTGAGTCCCCCAAACAGATGTTCTCTGCAGGCTACCACTGCAAGAAGAAGAAATAGCCTGGGCACGAAGACTGCCCCCCTTGTAGGAGTCCATGACTCCATTGGAAGTCAGATAGGAGACTGGCAGTCTCTATGCTCTTGCCAAGGTCCCCCACTCACCCACCTTCTGTTCCATTAGCACTCACAGCTGTTCTACACTACCTGCCTCAGGAACAATCAGGACTAATCTGATTGCACCCTTTATGACAAAACTTCCAAGTTATTCCTCATTTCCCACACTCAAACCCCACTACACCTAGTATATCACCTTTTTTGACCCCAGTTCCTACTCTTTTCCATATTACATGAGACTTTTTATTATGTCCTTTGATACTTAAGGTCAGTCATCAGCAAAATCCCCTGCATCTTCAACTTTTTCTCTGAATATTCTCTTGACCTTCTTGCTCCACAGGAAACTTTCCTCCCTCCTCTGAGGTTGCTGTTGCCCCTGAAATTCTTCCTTGCTCCTTTTTGCTACTAATGGGACATTTATTTTTCAACTTCTTTGTTTGTATAAAGTTGTTTATATAGAGTTAATATATCTCAAATGAGATATATATATATGTTTATATATAATAATAAATATATCTCATTTGAGATATATTAAAAATATAAATAAAGGGTCACAAAATCCAAGTAAAGGTCAAGATGAAATATTGGACATCCAGAACAGCCAGAATAATGGCTTTTTAAAAAAAATGAAATGTATTTGACAAATAACATTGTGCAAATTTAAGATGTACAATATATTGATTTGGTACTTTGTTTGTTTTTTTGTTTTTTTTTGTTTTGTTTTTTTTTTAAAGATTTTATTTATTTATTTCACAGAGGGAGAGAGATCACAAGGAGGCAGAGAGACAGGCAGAGAGAGAGAGAGAGAGGGGGAAGCAGGCTCCCCGCTGAGCAGGGAGCCCGATGCGGGCCTCGATCCCAGGACCCTGAGATCATGACCTGAGCCGAAAGCAGAGGCTTTAACCCACTGAGCCACCCAGGCGCCCTGATTTGGTACTTTGAATGTCATGTGTCATTCGGTTCCCACACATCACCCCTTGCTGTTACATTTATTCTCTGCTCCAGGTCACTCACTCATTAAAAATAGTAGCTCCTGCTCCCTTCACTTCTTTTAACACTGCTCTTTCATAATACTTGTCAGTTTCGATATCCCTGAAGATGATCTTTCCAACCCCTTCCAGGGACCATCCTCCATCAGCTATTTACTTACAGGTCTTCCTCTTAGCAACAACTGCAAACTAACCTAAATCTAAATCTTAAACATTTTACTCTAACAACTACCTTCTATATTTCCCATGCACTTCTTCTAGGACCTGAGTTGCCATAATCACCCACACCCACCAACGAGATGTCATCCATGGATCCTACCATCTTTCTACTCTCTCCCATCCTCTTTATTCTTCACCACCCACCTTACCAGTCTTAAATTTCATGGTTTCATCATTATACTCCTTGTAAACTTTAACTCTATTATGTTTCATTGTAATTTCTTTGCTAATCTAGGAATTCTAGTTAAGTCCAATTCTCTACTGACTTTTACCTTTTCTCCTACAACTGAACATAGCAGGTGAAAGACACACAACCGCACTGATTTCATTTTAAATTCATGCCTACTGGCCTCAAGTGGTCCATAATGCTGTGCTGGAATTCTAATATACCCCTTGTCTACTCATGCTCTTTCCCCTTAGACAGTAATTTCATACTTTCCCTCTGCCCACAAATATTCAACCCTGTCTCCACAATCTATATGCACATGATTATCTCGTTTCCTGTTTCACTGAGAAAAAATGAAGCCATCTGAAGAGAAGGTCTACAGAGTTCCACCTCCATTTTTTAAAAGATTTTATTTATTTATTTGACGGAGAAAGAGAGCACAAGCAAAGGGATTGGCAGGCAGAGGGAGAGGGAGAAGCAGGCTCCCTGCTGAGAAAGGAGCCTGATGCAGGGCTCAATCCCAGGACCCTAGGATCATGACCTGAGCCAAAGGCAGATGCTTAACCGACTGAGCTACCCAGGTGCCTCCAGACCATCTCCATTTTTGTTTACCTGCCTGCCTCTCTGGCGATACTTTCCCTGCTTTCCTTCTCTTGTGGGTAACTGTACTTCCATCCTTATTAACGCCTCCACCTGTGCACTCATTTCTTTTTTTTTTTCTTTTTTTTTTAGAGGTGGGGGAGACAGAGAGAGAATCTTTTTATTTATTTACTTGACAGAGAGAGATCACAAGTAGGCAGACAGGGGGGTGGGGAAGCAGGTCTTCGCTGAGCAGAGAGCCCGATGTGGGGCTCGATCCCAGGACTCTGGGATCTTGACCTGAGCTGAAGGCAGAGGCTTTAACCCACTGAGCCACCCAGGCGCCCCTTGTGCACTCATTTCCGCCCTCCTGCTAACTTGAGAAACTCGCTTCAGAAATTCTCCCTTTTCTTTTGTGCATCAGCTTTTCCTCTCTACTGGATGATTTTTCTCAGTATACAAATAGTTTGCAATTTCTTTCACCTGCAAAACAAATGAAACACCTAAGAAGCAAGCAAGAACCTCTCCTGACTCTGCCTTCCTTTATACCAATGCTTCATGCCTATTTTTCCCTTGGGGGAAAAAAAAACAAACTCTCTTTTTTTTTTTTAAAGATTTTATTTATTCATTTTGACACAGAGAGAGAGATTACAAGTAGGCAGAGAGGCAGGCAGAGAGAGAGAGGAGAGAGGAGGAAGCAGGCTCCCTGCTGAGCAGAGAGCCCGATGTGGGCCTCGATCCCAAGACCCTGGGATCATGACCTGAGCCGAAGGCAGCGGCTTTAACCCACTGAGCCACCCAGGCGCCCAAAAACCAAACTCTTTAAAGAGTTGCGTGTACTTAACCAAATTCTTTTCTCACATATCAAACCCCTTTCAGTCAGGTTTTTACTCCTCCTTCTCCACAGAAATGGCTCCTGTTGAGATCAACAATGACTTCCACATTGCTAGGTATGATGATCAACTCCAAGTCCTTATCTAACTCGTTCTAGCAGCATTGGGCACTGTTAAACACCTTATTTTCCTGGTATTCAGGCCACTGCACATGCCTGGCTCTCCCTCTACCTCACTAGCTACTCTTTCTCTTATCCTTTACTGTCCCCCCCCCCTTTTTTATCTCTTCAATCTCTGAACATTGGAGGCTGGCACTCAGACCTTGGAACCCTTCTCTTTCCTGTCTGCACTTATTCCTTAGGTAAAGCTGTATGTCCAGCCCATGATGTTTCCCTGAACTCCACACTCATTAATTCAATTGTCCAGATGACATCCCCACTGGATATCCAATAGATATCTCACATATAATTGACCATTGAAGAACCCCTGGTTTCCCTCTCCTTGATAAACTTTCAGCTCTGCTCACAGACCTTTCCGTCTGACTTCATACCAAAACCCATGCTTTTGTCCATAACTCTTCTCTTTATCTTATAACTCATTCATGAACTGGTATCCAATCCTGTTGTTTTGACTTCAAAATATATCCACAGTCCATCTTCCTACCACCTTCGCTATTACCAACATGCTACAAATTATGATCATCTCCCACCTGGGTTATTGGAATATCCTCCTATTGGTTTTCCCTGCTTCCATACTCCTTTCAATGAAATCTAAACACAGCAACCAATGCGACCCAGTTATAATCCAGATCAGGATCTGGGTATCCCGATGATTCCTGAGAGTGAGAGCCAAAGTACTGCTATGATCTACAGGTGCCTACCTGGTCTGGCTCTGAACTCATTTCCTAGTACTCTCTTCATTATGTTCTCCTTTCTGTGGGCACTAGCCTCCTCGGTTCCTTGAATATGCCAAGCATACTGCCACCTCAAGACTTTTGCACTTGCTGTTTCCTCTTTTAGTACTTGAAGTACTTGAAGTACTATTTTCCAAAATATCTGCATGGTTATCTCCCTCACCTGTTTCAAGATTTTGGCACAAATATTGACTTCTCAATGCCACGCCTCCTCAAATTTCAGCTCCCATATACTTTTCCTGTCTCCATTCCTTGCTTGACCCTCTCTCTTTGCCACATACTACACTGAACATTCTCAGGTTCCATGCCCAGCATGGAGCCCAGGCTGGGGCTTGAACTCACCACCCTGAGTTCAAGACTTGAGTTGAGACCGAGAGCTGTACCCTTAACCAACTGAGCCACCCAGGGGCTTCCTACCTCTAGCATTCTTAATTTATAGTATTATCTTATTTATTGCCCACTCCTTCACCACTAGGATGTGATCTCTCTGGAGGTACCTGTTGTTTGTTTTATCCATGGTTGCACTTCTAGCTCCATAGATTAGTAACTGGAGCATAGAAAGTGCATAGAAACTAGTTATTAATGAAATTAATGAGTTGGGAATGAGAGGCAAAAGTCTTGAACAATAGAACAAGGTAAATCCTTGTTGAAAGAATAAAGAAACAGCAATTTTATTACATCAATATAGATTTTTAAGACCTACTTAAAATTTTTATATAATGAAGTTAATGAAATAGAATTCCTGATCCACATTTCAGTATCCTTCTTTACCAAGTCTTTCATCTTTGCCTGAAGGGAACATAGCAGGGGCACTGAAGCTCAATTACCTCTGTGACTTAGCAGGAAGAGACAGGTAGAGGTTGTCAGCTTATGACAAGTGGGTCCAGATATTTCTCCAACTTAAGCATTATCAGAAAGGCTTATGCCATGATTAGGCAATCCTGTAAGATGGTGTCGTTTTTCTAGCACTACAAAATTATAGCTATTTTGGTATTTTTATCAATATAGGTAAGAATTATAGTTATTTTACTCCATAGAAGAAGAAGATTACTGTTATTAGAAATGCTATGGAGATTAGTCACATGCTGATATAAGCTATGCCAGTGCAAATACGTTTCTACTATAGCTAACGCTATTTATGCTGCGACTATTATTCCTGACGGTTGGAAGGCTAAGAAGCCCTGTGGGTTTTGATCAGGGAACTTGTGAAGGTTGAAAAGAACCAGGAACTGAAACGCCAGTGGAGTTTTCCTGGAGAGTTGAAGTCTTTTGATTTGGAACAAAGATGACAATTTGTCTGTAAGTGTTCAGACAGTATCTACCTTCTAGAGGGTTTATTGTAGCAATCTTCAGCAAGTTTTTCTGGAAGGCCAAACCCACGTGTGTATTTATAGTTAATTTCCATATCATTTACATATGCCCATAGCTACTCTGTCTACTGGTCTCAGGACATTTTCAAGTAAGAAGTGTATTGTTGATACCTCGAGGTTTGTTCTTTTGTCAGACTCTTTTTTTCCCTTGAAGTCCTTTCATTTATCATTGATGTGACTTCTGAACGTCACTGGGGGAACAGTGAGTGATTGGGTGGAAGGATTGGGTGAAGAAAGGGCTAGTCTGTGTTTAAGACATAATGATGTGATAGCTACCTTGGCTCTTTCTGTTGCTCCAAGACATATTTATATCTCGATGCTTTTGCTTCCTCAGTCTGATGGACTCTTCCAAGATTGTAGCCATTCTTCAAGGGTTAGTGGGCATGTTGCTGCCCCCATTAACAGTGCCCTGATTCCCCCTTTTTCTCCACTTTCATAGTGATTTTCTTTTACCTTCACTGCAATGTTTATTTCTCTTGTGCCACATAGCCATGGTTAGTCGTGTTGACCTATCTGCCTCATTTGTTGAATTATATAAGCTCTGAAATCAGGAGCCTGCTCTGAATATCTTCTCAATATCCTCTACAGTGACCAATCTCTCTCTCTTTCAAGTGAGCTACTCAGTAGACATGAGAATAAATGTACAGATGTTATAAAGCACACCTTCTTCTTTGTTGTTTTGTATTTTATGGAGTCTGTGCTTATACCCCTGTACCCTCAGCTCATTTAATAGGGAAGAGTGAAGTGAGTTGTCTACCATGCATCCCACATGGTCATCTGAGGGGGCTCTTTGACCTTGGTGTTTTCAGCACATCTGAAATCTCAGAATGGTGCCATGGGTTATGCTTTAAAGAATAGCTAATTTAATATTCAGCTTAATTTGAGTTTGAGTCCAACCCTAGATTCCCATATGGGCGTCCATTTTTAGCTGGCATTTTCCTAATCCTGAGACCTCAAGACCCTCAAAAGGTTGCTGTTTCAAACAGTTAAGTTTTCACACATGTATGATAGGGTGAGTTTGGACTGCCACATACTAATCTAGGTTTTCTAATGTTGCCTGGAGTGTCAATTCCTATATCACAGCTCAAAGACCATTCAGATTTCGGTTCTAGAAAGTCCTCTGACCTACCTAAGGCATTGGAACATTTACTTGGAAAAGAAGCTTTTGGGCTAATAAATAAAACAAAACAAAATAAAACTGAGTCAAATCCTGGCTTTGCTCCTTTATTTGGTCAGGCAATTAATCTACTTGGATCTGAGGTAGGGATTATGTTCACCTTCTAGGGTTGTTGCAAGGATTTATTGGTGAAATGTGTGAAGTGGCTTTACAATACCCAGAACAAAGTAGTTTCTGGATATATGGCAGAACTTCCCAATCAATCAACAACTATTATTAACCATTTGCAATGTTGCAACCTAATATTAGACATCATGTAAAAAGAGGGCTATAAGGGATGCACGTAATGTATTTCCACAAAAATAGACCATGTTGTGAAAGCACTTTTCCTCCACTTACAAACAGGATTACTTCTCCTGCTGCAGCTATTTTAGGAAAGTGCTTTGTGATGAAGCAACAAGTTCTGATTCCATCTGTCATGGGTTCCAATTTAACTGGGGCCCTTTCATGGGAACTGAAACGTTCAGAAGTCCGTAGGTGGCATAAACCAACACTTCAGGTTTATTTTAAGCCTAAAATCCCAATTCATGCTAAAGTTCAGGGAAAACTGATGAGATCGAGTTCGAGTTTCATATGATTGTCCTTTCTACACACTGCTCCAAATCCCATCTTTTCTTTACAATGAATTTTCAGTGAGATGATAAAGACTTTAGTTTTGATTTTATTTGTTCTCTATATCCCAATGATGATGCAATGATGAATTAACCTCTATAGATGTTATATGAATATCTAACAACGACAGTGTTTTAAAAATGCAACGTAGATTTTAAAAGAAACAACAGAATCATTCCTTTCTGGTTCTTCCATTCATAGGCATTGCACATTGAACTGACTAGAAAATAAATAAGGCAGAAGTCCCTCCCCTCTCCCCCTTAGTGATAATCCCACAGTTCAATTCATTTTGAACCAACAGGTTGCTATGGTAGCAGGAGAGTCAGGGTTACAGCACTGAACCATTCTGTTATGTGAAATCAGCACAGTGCAGGAGGTGCTTCAAAATTCACGAACCTGGTGGAAGCAGTTTTGTGCTTTAAACTTCAGGCTTCCTGCATCTTTAAGAAAATGAAAATAAGAAGGTGGCAGTGCCCACCTGAGCCTCTGTCGTGGCTTAGCTGCCTTTCCAAAGTTTCAGACGAAGTAAGCATCACCTGTGCTTTTTATTTATTGAGCTTAAGATTTGATTCTGGTAAGACTCATTATTTATGGAAAGTTGCACGCACAAAAAATGAATTAGAAGAGTTTCTAATTTTGCATTCTTTATTTCTATTCCTATCCAGTTACAGCTAAATTAAAGGTTTAATTTTAAAAAATGTGTATGTTTAGAAACACTCAGACTGCATTATAATTGGAACCACTGAAGAACAGAATCCGATATAATATGAAATGTTCACCTTTGAGTCTATCTATTATGTGAAAATGCCTTTTTAATATGGTATATGTAAATATTTGATATAGTATACATAATATATGTGACAATGTATGTGAATATGTTATATACATGTACATATGTATGTGCATTAAAAAGGTATTCTCATAATGAACAGACTCATGTGATATACTCCACAGATGTTAATCTTACATGTCCACATATGTAAATATACATTAGTATACTGATCATTTGTTCTACATATTTAAAATATTAGTAAGTTTAATAATTGCTAATATCACCTAATATGCCCTCTGCATTCTCTCTTCATATGGAACAACTTTCTCTCCTCTGCCTGACTGAAATAATAACTTGCATCTTATGGAAGAAGCTGTGACTTTAAAATTAAAGAAGAATAACTATAAAGAGATAGGTAAGCTTGATTTCTTAAACGCATAGTTTCTTTTTATTTGTTGCAAACTGGAATTATTTGGAGACCAGGGGTGCATTAGGGCTAGAGATGTGCCCCATGGAGACGCTCCAGTGGGGACTTCAGTGAAGGAAGGATGTTCCACCATGATGTTTCATACCTCAGTGACCTGTCAGATTCCATTCCGTCCATCTGGATGGTCCTCCCTCTTGTCTTTCTACCAAGCTTCTGTTCGTGCTTTGAGGTACAACTTTGTGAAGACTTTTCAGACATTGCTTAATCTTACTTTCCTCCTTGTACACATTGCCTTCACCATCCTCCCAGAGTTAGTCTTTTTTCTTTGTAGTGACTCCTCCTTCAACAGCACATATCACATGCTATTGTAATTATCTGTTTATGTGTAACTCTATGATGAAATATTGAGTTTCTTAAGGACAGGGGCTACGTGGTGAGAAACTGTGTATTTTTTTGTTTTTGCATGGTCAGCCTCCTCCTTCTCTCTTCTGGTCATACCATCACACCTTGCTTTGGGGACTGCCTCTCTCCATTTCCTGTATATGTGTTGGACCTAATAACTGCAGTACTTCCCCACTTACAACCACAAAACCATGTGGAGTCTTGAGTTTTATCCATCATGGTAGGCCATCTTCTTGTTTTTAGTGATGGCTCAGGGACAAATTTGTGATTGAAGTCAAGCTAATCAGAGATTTTTCCCCTAAGGATTTATATATGGATGCTATGAAATAGAATTTCTTGGGACTTTGAATATTTCATGCCTGTATGTATCTATTGCCTTATTGGACTGCCAGGCTTGAGGCCATGAAGGACATGGCCTTCCAAAGGGGGAAGCTGAGATGAGACTGAATTATTTCCCGGGCAATTGTTAATCCCTGAAAAACTTGGAGAGATCAGACTAGGAGTTAGACCAGCAGGGCCAGTGGCCTTCGGTTGGACAAGTGGCTTTATCCCAGAATGCTAGTAGAGTGCTCCAAGAAGCAGACCCCGAGATAGAGGTGGAGGTACAGTATGTTCATTGGGTGATACCTCTGAAAGAAAAAGAAGTGTTGGTTTGCACTCTTAGGGGCTTCCTGGGTAAAATCTGGAACTGGCCTCACTATATGCAGGGCAAGGAGAGATTGAAGAAAGAGGCTGGTCACTCCAAACTGGTAGGTAGTAGGTTTAATAAGCAAGGACACTTATATACAAGGCTTGTCTTGGGCAGCAAGATGAGTAGGTCTCTGCGTCTGCCTGTCAGAATCTTAAAAGATTATATAGAGGCCTTGACCAGGCTCAGTCACATTCAGTCTGGATGGTCTCAACAAGACCTAACTCTCTGAAGGCTATGTCCTGGGAACAGCTCCCACTATGGGAGCAGTAGGCAAAGTATACATTCCAAGAGCAGGGGAGAAAGTGAAGGGGCTCTGATTGCCGGTCCATTCATGGGTCAACCAGTGGTCATGGCCTTTCAACTACCTCCTCCAACAAGGAGGAAGCAGGTTGAGGAGGGTAAGCTATGAGACTGAGATACAGATATGGAAGTCACTGTTGGTCCAGTGAGACACTTCAGAGAAAGCCTTCTCTGTTAGGATAGTCCTGCATGGGCAGCAGTGGCCAGGACCCCATACCATCTTGCTCATGAACTGGCAAGGTTATTTCCTGAAGACTTTGGGAATTTAAATTATTGTATTGAACATCAGGTTAATTTGTTTTTTTGGCAACCCAGTGATGAGGGCTCAGGAGGATGAGTGGGATAGTTAACAGCAAAATATTTTATATTTTCTCATCTTATATAAATGTAAGTTGAACTTTGTGACCCTGTCATTGGTGTTATTATTACTTTTAGAGTCCCGATGTGCTGCCAGCAAATGGCTACAAAAAAAGAGCATTTTTGCCATGAGTTTGTCAAAGTACTTCTAGGAGATGGTTATTTTTAAGAGTTTACTTTTTTTATTACCTTCTTTTTTTTTCTTTTTTGGTGGTTGTGAGGGTTGAGGGAAAGAGAAAAAAATGCTATTTCCTTTCCCTTTCCTTTGATAATATGTTTCTTCTCATGCATATATATTGTAAATCAAGAACAGAGTGTAAGAAAGAAAATTGGGTTCTTGCAGTAAAAGCCTATTGGATGGTAACTCTCACCTGAGGATTTCAAAGTAATACAACTTATTGATTGCTTGTTACAGATCGTAGCTCATGTGTTCTTACTGCATCCCAGGACACAGCAATGCCTAGGCAGCCTGGCTGACTCTCTGTAATGAATCCAGCAACTGAAGCTTAGGAGTCACATGATCAGGTGCACCTAGAGGAGACATGAGAGCAGGATAGTGGAGCTGAAGCCAGGAGAATGAGAATTTTGCTGCCTATTTCATTCTTTCATTCTACTTTGTTCTGCTTCCATCCATTCATTCATTCATTTTCATTTTGCTATGTAAATCATTCATTATCGGTTGTTCATTAAATGTAAGGCACTAACTGTGATGATGGCAAAACATAAAATTTTGCCTTTAAGAGGCTCACAATCTAGTTAGGGCAATTGCCTTATAAAAGTGCTTATTTGGAAAAAAACCATAAAATAGAGATATGTATACTATGGAAGAGAAGGAATGAGGCATTTAAGGGATAGTCTGTGACAGTTTTAATTTGCCTGCTTCATGAAGTAAATATAGAAACTTGATATGAATAAACAAAGGAACAAAACAAAGACATCAAACCAAATCAAAAGCAGACCTAAGTTGTAGACACACCTGTAAAACCCTAGCAGCTTTTATTCAAACCGTCCAGTTTTTCATGGCCTCCCCCCGTCCCTTTATGCATCAAGACTCTCCCTTTACCCTCTTTGAGGATTCTGGGGAAATATAAAAAAATCCTTGGAATTGGGGTCTTAAAATAATGAGGTGCTGTATTAGCCCAGAGTCTGGCCCTGGTTTCTGGTAAAGGATGATGCTGGGAGCAGAGTCTATGGCAAGTTTTGAGTTGCTGCTTGTGGACCTCATTTCTCCCTGTGTCTTGGTCTAGTGCTGCTCATACTTTGATGTGTACATACATGGATCAGCTGGAGATCCCATTAAAATGCGGATTCTGGGTCAGTATGTCTGGGGTGGGTCCTGAGATACTACATCTAACAAGCTCCTGGGTGAGGCTATCGTGGTGGCTGGTCTTGGTGACTGGTCTGAACTGAGTCCTACAGTTTGAATAGCAGGATCCAGGAACATATTGTTTCTGGATTGGGTGCCGGAGAGCACAGATGTGCTCCTGTGACCCTGTTACTCCTGCTGACCCTGTATTAGACTGAGGTGATTGAGACCTAAATGGGTATTTTTGGGGCATGACTAGATTTTTTATTTTTTGCCCTTTCTCTTTCTGGGATCCTTTTCTGTCTTCCACTGGTACCCATATCTTCCATGCTTTCTTTTATTTTCTTTCTCTAAGAACGATGGGTGAGCAGTCCAAAGACTTGATCCATGTCCTGGTCGTAACTGTGTATGTTGGGCACTTTTACATCCTATCTCAGTTTCCTCATTTGTAAAAACGGTCATGGACCAGATGATTTATAGACACACCCACAATATTTACATGTCTATGAATGTCTTGTCTATGAAGACACTGTTGTCATTGTAAGCTGTTGTATCCATTCCTCTCCAGGAGGATTTACCTGGATTCACATTTATCTGTGGAATGAAAGTTTCAAATCTCTGAAAGTGGATTGCCTTGACACCAAACATGTTGTGAGTGGGGATAGATGCCCTTCTTAATGCCTGTAAATTTTCTGTATAAAACCTTCCTCTCCCTCCAAAGGGTCCAACTGGTAGTTTGGGATGGGAATAAGAAAAGAGGAAACAATTCTATTGTGTTTTCTTTTTTTCAGGAGCATCATTCGGTCTTCTTTAAGAGTGATAAGGAGATGGTAGGTGTGAAAGTGCAAAGGTCCTGAAGGAACCTATCCATGATTCTGGAATGACATCCTGACCCTTTGGGAACCAAATCTATTTATTGTAAAAGGAACAAATAGGTGACTCATGAAATCTTTCCTAGGTTGTAGGCATCAGGAAGCATAGCATTTTCTGTTATAGGGTTCACAGAATTTATTAATCCAATAGCATTCTGTGAATATGGTCTCTGTCCCATCTTCTCTACTTCATTCTGATGAGCAACTTCCTGAGATAAATGGGAAAAAATAATTCTTCCAGAGATGAGACGAGTGAGAATATGGGGCAATCTATTTGAAAAAAATATTGATTTAAAAAGGAAATAAAGGAGGATGAATTTTTTTTCCATTCTTTTCCCACGTGGTGCATATATACTGCTCCCACAAGGAATGACTCGGAGCTGCCTTTAGGACAACAAGTGTGACTTATATGTGTCTTTGAACATATTAGGTCCTTAAACATTTTATATGCAATGAGGTATTAATGGACTACCTTGGTGGTGAGGGCTTATAACCTATGTAGCTTAAGTGTTAGTCATCAAAGAGAAAGCAACTGTAGCTGCTAGGACAGAGGGCCTAAGTGTGAAAGTCACCAGTGATTCTACTTCCAGTGGCTTTCATGGCATTTGCATGGCATTTACTGCTTATTTGGCTTCCTCCCCTGGAGTCTGAGTCCTTGATCTATGCAAATTTCTCCAGAGCTGGGGATGGACAATAGGGGGCTCAAAATGGAAAACCTTATGTTCCGGGTTACTGAGAGCAGTACAGGTTTGAGCCCTTTGTCCTAGTGTGTTTTCTATTTAATATTTACTTGAATTTTTCCTTTTTTAAAGATTTTATTTATTTGAGAGAGGGAGAGAGAGAGAGAGAGAGAGAGAGAGAGAGAGAGAGAGAGAGAGAGAGAAGCAGACACTGAGCAGGGAGCGGGACATGGGACTCAATCCCAGGACCCTGGGATCATGACCTGAGCCAAAGGCAGATTCTTAACTGACTGAGCCACCCAGGCACTCCTTGAATTTTTCATTTTTTAATAAAGTGTTATAATTAGAAGTTACGTTTAAGTAAGTTGGGATGGATTTCAGTAGACCTCTACTGTGTACTTCCAACTTCTGCCACGGTTACACAGTTTTGAGATTCCTGTGTAGAGAACAGAATTCTTTAACACATGGTTAAATCTGAAAGACAAATAGCAGTAACTCATTCCTCTTTTCCAATGCTTTCTAGATATAAGTTAGCAAAACTTTCCTTTCAAAGATAGCATGGATGATGCCTGCAGATGAACCAAGTATACCCACACAAGAGGTTAAGGGAAGCCAACTCTTCCCAGTTTCAGATGGTGGTGAAGGAAACATTTGAAGCTCTTGCCCTTGCTAACTTTAGTTGCACTACCCAGTGATGCCATGATCTTGGCTGTGAACTGTGTGATTCATAAAGTTGCCCAACTGCCACTTGGTAGGGCTTGGGGTCAGTGGGAAACCAGAAATTATAGGTTAGGTGAACATGAAATATGTGTGGGAAATAGAGACTGTTATTCTGCCACAGAGTGCTTAGAAAGCTATTGAACATTTTTGCTGTGACTTATTATTTATAATTTATTATATGTTGCAAGTCAACAGATGCTTATTTTGTCTGATGATGTTTTTTAAACTTTAACAATAAACCTTTAAAACAGAAATGAGCTGAAGAATAAGAGTAAATGCTTAATAATAAATTAATTGTTATATTTCTATTTCTCAAGAAAGTTGATAATGAACTTTTAATTTGCTCAGAATATTGCCCACATCTGTCACCCACCATGGGAACTCTAGTAATAAAACTGGCCATAAGAAAACCAGAAGAGAAAAATCTTCCGAAGTAACATTGGCAACTATTTCAAAACTCAGTCTTTTTTTGTGGACACGGTGCCCAAGGACAATGGTTTAACAGGTGTAGCTCTAGAAGATTTAGTTACATATCATGACTTTTCATTTAGCTCAAGCTACTGCATTTCTAAAATAATTTAACCCAATTTTTCTTCCAAGTAATAGTTGTTAATGTGTTAGTTCCATGAACCAAAGGACTTCGCAAACAAATTATGCCAATTTAGTGTCCTTGTTACTGGGTATTTTGATAGAAAACTAGGTAACTGATTTAATGCCAGTATTTTTGTCATTTCTGATGCTTTGCTCCCCCCTGATGCCTATGAGTATTTAAGCCTTTAAAAAAAAAACATTCATCTCTGCTCAGCAGGGAGCCTGCTTCCTCCTCTCCCTGTCTCTCTGCCTGCCTCTCTGCCTACTTGTAATCTCTCTCTCTCTGTGTCAAATAAATAAATAAAATCTTAAAAAAAAAAAACAAAAAAAACATTCACTGTTGTTTTAGTGGGATTTTCAGGAAGGAATAGAATGAAACACATCAGTCTCCAGAACAAGGAGATCTAGGTTTGGAAGAGTCACAGTGTTCCATCTGCATCTGGGTCAAAGCAAGACATGGAGCCAGCCTGGGTTCAAAGGGTGGAGAAAGAGGATCCACAGTTGGTGGAGGGTGCTCTGAAGTCACATTGCAAAGGAACCTAGATAAAAAGAAGACAATAATTGTAGCCATTTATCAAACTGCCACAATTTTTCCTCTTGAAAGTTATACCTACAAATATTATAGATTCTATGTCTGAAATGTGTCTTTAATTATTATTCCCCTTTCCATTCCCATGGTATTGTCACAAGTTAGGGAAGCCTCATCATGTCTCCACTTCATATATTCTCGCCTATTCTCCTTGCATCCAAATTGACCACACT
Organism: Ailurus styani; assembly: GCA_002007465.1. NCBI lineage: Eukaryota > Metazoa > Chordata > Mammalia > Carnivora > Ailuridae > Ailurus > Ailurus styani. Next base: position 3,783,451 of record LNAC01000079.1, read on the forward strand.
TCAAACTATTCTCTTGAATCTGAATTTTACCTAATCAGAATAAATCACTCCATTGTTTACAAGTTTTTAATGGTTGCTCGTAATCTAGGAGATGAAGTTTTTCATAATCTATGAGATATCTTGGAATTGTGAGATCTTCATGGTCTTGCGCCTGTCTCTGTTTCCAAATTTCTTTTCTCCCACTCTCCAAAATGCTTCTTTGATTGACAGCTCATTTTCCTATTTGTAATTTTCCAGATATGTTTCTTAATCTATGGAGGCTTTACAAATACTGTCCTGATGTGCAGGGGAAATATCCCTTATAATCCCCAACTCCTCACTTTGTTAACTTTTCTGTTTGGCAAATACTTACCCTTCAAAGTCTAGCTCATGTATTATTTCCTCCAGGAAGCCTTACTTATACCTCAAGATTGTCAGGACCCTTTCTATGTGCTCAATAATCTTCTGCATATTTGTATAGTAGCTGTTGTCACACTGGATCACAACTAATTATTTACTTCTCTAACTTGCCTACTAGACTATGAGATCATGGAGGTCAGGAACTACATCTTGGACATCCAATTATCTAGTTATTATTATACTGTCTAGCTTAAGGGACATTTTTGTTATGTTTTCTTCCATAGAGAAATGAAATTAAAACACATGTAATTACACAAAAGGTAGAAAATTTTAAATTAACTCTGCTTTGAAGTATACCAACTCTTTCTCCTGTAATTAATTATTACTTCTAGAAATTCATTTAAAATTTATCAAACAAGGTAATAATGCAATTTTTCAACAAAGAAGATTATTATTTGCTTGTAAGTGGAGCAGTAGCTCAACTATTAGTTCAAGTTTTAGTCTACAACATTTAAAATTCAGGTCAGTTCTTTGATTTGTGCTCTGAAAGGTTTCTGCTATGGAATAAAAAGTGAGCTCTCTAAAGATATTTTTGGTGGCAGAGGAAAGGGGGTGGTAATTTTTTTATAGGAAAAAAGTGTTACAGACATGATTTTAAAATTTTAATATTAAATCAGGTAATACTTCAAAAATATAGAACTCATCATCCAGACTTAATTTATGTCATTTTGTTATATGTACATTTTAACTCCTTTATAGAGAAAATGTTACAAATACACCTTAAAGTCTCCCCTATTCCATTCTTCTCGTTCTCCCTTAGATATAAAAATTTATTCATTTATTTGTTTGTTCAAAGATAATTACTGAATTCCTACCATTTATCAGGCACTCTTCTAGGGGTGGGGAATAGCTATAAATAAGTCCCTGTCCTCATGAAATATACAGTCTAATTTCTGTTTGTAAGCTCCACTCATCAAATCAATGTATGTGGTATCAGTGTATGTATCTATATATTTGCCATATGTGTATGTAAGAATAAATTATGTCATGTATTATATACATTAAAAGTTATGTTGCTTATTAATATATGAACTCAACATAAATTATATTAAATTACATATTATATAAATGATATACAGTCAGGATGGCTTTTCCAGCTTTTCCCCTCATAATTATGTTCTGTGATTTTTCCTTATTCATCCACTTAGTTCATTCATTTTATAGTATTTCATCGTATATTTAGACTCTGTAATTTTTCCATTCCCTTCCTGGTGGATAGTAAAGTTGTTTTTACTGTTTTGGTATCACAAACAGTACATGTGCATCTTTGAATGTGCCTCTGTGAATATGAGTACATTTCTCCTGGAAAGCAACATAAACACGAAACTGCTTGGTCAAAGGTCACATACAAACTCCACTATTAGGAATTGCTCCAAAAAGTGGTTGGAACAATTTACATTCTTATTACAATGTATGAATCATATCCCTAATCACCACTAAAACACTAGTGATTTTCCCTTCAATGTCATGGGTGACTTAGAAATACTTTCTTTTGTTTCCTGGTCACTTAATTTTCTCTTCTGAGAAATTTATATTGATATTTTTGTTCAGTTTTTTTATAGAATTGTTTGTCCTTTTTGTATCAATTTGTAAGATTTATTTTATTTTATTTTAAAAATAAATTATGGATATTCATCTTTAGTGGTTATAAACTTTTAAAGCCTTTCAAGCTGTGCTTTATCTCTAACTTTCCTTACGCTGTCTTACATCGTACATAAGGTTTTTCATTTTCAAGGTAGTTCAATTTCAGTGTTTTTCTTCTTTATGTTTTATACATTTTGCTACTTTATTAAATTTTTAAAAATTCAATCATGAAATTTTCTACATTTTTTCCTAAAGTTCCTATATTTTCTCCTAAAAGTATAAGATTTTTGTTGCTTACATGTAGGTTTTCAGTTCATCTGGATTTTTTTTAAATGATGTGTTAGATAGGGGCCTAATATTATCCTTTCAATTTAGATACCTATTTATGGAAAACCCTTGACAAATCCGTCTTTTCTCCTACACTTTGCAATAACGCATTGAATTTTCTTAGGTTCCTCTTTCCTCTCAGTGATCCCAATGTCTTGATGGTTCAAAGTTGAGTCATATTTGTGTTTCAAATATGACAGAACTGCCTGTACTCAGAATATAACTTGGACTTTGTTCTTTAGAGATTTGGGTAAAGTTGGCTGAAACCCTCTGTGTCTGAACTTGGGTATGATTTGCATCCTCTTGTTCTCTTCCCTTTATTCAGAGACCCATTTAGTTTTTTTCTCTTATCAGTTGTGTCCAAAATTCTATTCCCAAGCCTTATCTCTTGTTCTTTGTTCACATTTTTACTGGTGGCTTGAGATGTTGAGTAGAGAGATCATTCTATCCATGTCATAGCACCCTGCCTGCATGGGGTGGGCCTATTCATTCTCTTCTCTGCTGATAATTCATTCATACTCCATTCCCTTTCCAAGCCTATGACTTGTGTGACACACGGTTTTAGGGTAGGTCGACCAGTTCCCTGTTCTACCTGCTTCCCTCCCAGATGGCTCCCTTAGAATTCTGGAGAATAACATTTAAAAAAAATCACATTGGATATATAAAATAACAAACTATTTTTAAGTTATTAATTTGCTCTTCTGGAAATTGCTTTTCAACTCAAAACAATTAGTCTACAACTTTTTTGGACACAACTATTTGAATGGAATGATTGATATTCAATGACTGTGTTAGTTTTACATTGCTGCATAACCAATGACCACAAATAAAATAGATTAAAACAATATATGCTTATTATGTCACACTTTCCATGCATTAGAAGTCCTGGCATAGAGCTGGGTTTTCTGTTCAGGGCCTCACAGGCTGAAATCTCATCTGGAGGTTGAGGTCCTCTTCTGAGCTCATTCAAGTTGTTTTCAGAATTAAATTCTTTGTGGCTATAGAATAAAAGTCCCTGTTTTCTTACTAGCTAATGACTATGGTTACTCTTAGCTCCTAGAGGTTGCCCTTAGGTTCTAGGTATGTGGCTATTCACAACACAACTGTTTGTTTTCTTCCTGGTCAATGATAGCACATTTTTTGAAGCTTCATTTTTCTTTTAAAGACCATACTTGATTAGTTAGACCCAGCCAGAATAGTCCCCCTTTGGTCAATTTAAAGTCAATTTATTAGTAACCTAATTACAGGGGTGATATTCAAAATATCACTTATATTCAAGGGCAGGGGATTATACAGGGTGGGAACTCCAAGGGGGAACCTTGGAGGCCATCTTGAAATTCCATATACCACAGTAGGCTTGCATTCTAAATACAGTTACCCTATTTTGAATATTTGAGTGAAGTTTATTCTCCCTGGAAGGGTTTTTGAGGAAAGTCCAATAGATAGAATCCTTCCTTTCTTCTCAATTAAAAAAAAAAATTGAGAAAGTAAACAAAAGAGCCAGCACAAGCAGAAACAAGATGTCATCCTTACTGCTGATAAAGTTAGTGGTAAGAATGTACTTTAGGGATAGAATCAAATGGGACTACTTGTCCAAAAGCAAGTTTTAATCTGTAAGGAAATCATTGCCTCAGCTGATGTTGAGTGGTGGAAGAAAGAGAAAGAAACCAAATCCCCATGCTTTTGATAAATTAACTTCACCCAAGACCAATGGCTATTGTTCACACATGAGTAACTTTATCTACTTCCAAGAGTAAGTTTTGGGACAGAGGCTTAAATAGTTTAAGAAAAATTCCTACTTATGGAAATCAGAGGACAAGAGAGAAAATTTCCTTTTTAATACTTATTTATGCTTTAAGTCTGTCTGTAAGGGGCAGATTTCCCCAAACTGAATAATTTTTTCTTAAATTTTATTTATTTATTTGAGAGAGAGAGAATGAGAGAAAGCAAACAAGAAGGGGGAGCAGAAGAGGGAGAAGCAGTTTCCTTGCTGAATAGGGAGCCCAATGAAGGGCTCGATCCCAGGACCCTGGGATCATGACTGAGCCAAAGGCAGATGCTTAACCGACTGAGCCACCCTGGTGCCCCAAACTAAATAATTTAAAAATGACAATTAACACCTTTTCCCTTCCTACTAGAGCATCAGAAGCACTGACAAAGGGAGACAAAGAAAGCTATTTGGGATGCCTTAATTTCAAAGGGCATAGAAGTCTCACATAAGAATGAACAGTGTAAAGATCTGATGACATCAATCCAAGATGTACCTAAACACAACCAAGGTTCCTTAGGATGTGCAGGAGATGCCTTTTGGGTTCACATTTGAATCCTGAAGGGCCAACAAGCTCATTTCATGGAGCTCAAGGTGAAAGAATCTAGGGTTTCATTCTCATTGCACTCCCACCTCTGAGGAAGAAAAACAATCTCTTTTCTTTTTGTAGAAATTTAGTTCCCTAGTGCAAAATGATTTTAATTTTCACCAAACTGAATTAAAATGACATTGGCAAAAAAGTGATGTATTTCACTCTACTTCAGGCTGTCAACCAGAGGAAAAAATGAGAGTTCTTTGGACTTAGATCGAAGAAAGAAAGAAAATGCTTATACAACTCTTTCTCACTCATTTCACCTTCCTGCTAACTCTGTTTCTTTATTAAATAGAAAAAATATCCTGGCTATTCCACAGGTTTATTACAGGGGCAAAGAGAGTTAATGAATATAAAAGTGCTTTGTGGAAAAAAAGTTTATATATTTATAGTTTATTATCAGTTTTTATTTATCTGATGACAATCCAAATTTCCAAAATCTTTTATAAAACATTGATGTTTTGAAGGGAATCTCAGTTCAGTTCTATGTAACATTGATTTAGACCTTTTTAACTTTCATCTGACAAAGTATGAAAATTCCTCTTGAGTTTTGCCAGGTATTAAACAGATTTTTCTAGAAGTCAAGCTAACCTACAATTTGGACTTTTACATTTTTTTTGTAATTTCCTTTCCTTAGTTTTAGTAGTGCAAGACACAGTTGCCTAGCAGCCACATTCTCCTACATTTGACAGATTTTTGATTTTGAATTCAAGTTTGTGACACAAAGTAATGGAGAAATAAAGACAGCTTGGACATGAGGACTCCCGGAAGACTCATGCCTTCTGGATAAGAAAGGAAATCCCTCTGTAAAACTCCTATTGCTATTGATATCAGTAGTCACCTTTGTAATTTAGGGTTAAGTATTCTCTATTCTATTATCCACCTTCTCAAATTTTGAAAATTTAATTCAAATCCCTTGAAGAATGAGTTTGTTTGGATTACTGCCTTTTCTTTAGCCTCATTTGAATTCTTGAGTCAAGACTCAGGTGACTTCCAAAAGTTCGATAATCTTTGGTTAAACTAATTTTTCCTGAGGATTTCAGAAAAATCAAGGGTTGGCAGGAAATATTATTCATGAAGAAAATACTTGGGGATGTTTAAAGAAGAGCCTCAAGAAGAGAGAAGAACAAATGTTATACAGGGCTTCATGGTTTTCTCCACTTTTGAAATGAAAAAGGAAATCCAAGGGCATGTAATTCATCAGAGTAGACAAGACCATAGACCTAAATGCTTTACCTGCTTACCAAAGCAGCTAGTAGAAAAAAAAATTAAAAATTGATTGGAAACTGTAATTAAGTTGCATTGTATATTTACCATAAAACACATGCAAATATGAAAAATAATTTTTAAAAACTATATTAAATTGGTTGTTAAGCCAAATAAATCATGTAAAATCAAGCCCTTGGATACCTATTTAGTTAATAATTTTCAAGCCAAACTTATTAGTTTCTCTCTGTTCAGTTTTCTTGATCTATGAGTGAAGACTTCATGGTGTATGCTAATTTTATTAGCAAAGTGTTCTCCTGAGCAAGATTTATTTTGTGCATCATACATTCAGCCAGCATTATTAAGTTCCTGCTGTAGATAAGGTACCACAAGAAAAGTTTTATGATGATTTCCATATGAAAATGTATAGGGGCTCTTTAAAAAACAGCTTTTATAGAAAGCACAACGTCATTTTATCAACACCAAATCATGAAATTGTATAAAGAATAGTATGCTAATTTTTAGCTTCCAGAACAATCTTCAGGTGGCACCTCTGACGTATCAGAATGAATAACCTACCTTCTAAAGCAAAATATCTAGGATGAGAGATAAAATATTTAGAATCATTCAAACATGAGAATAACCCTTAGCAGAGATCACTGAGAGTCACTCACTGAGGCCAGGCTATCCATTCAATCCTTCAGTTGTTGATTAACTCAGCAAATACAAATGGAGGCCCTGTATATGGCAGAGACAGCTGTTCCAAGAGACGGAACAGTGACTCAGACATAGCTCTTGTCTTCAGGCAGTCGGGTAAATAGGCATTTGTAAAGCCTTTATAATGCAATCTGATTCAACGGTAAAACAGTAGTCAGTGTAAGGTATTCTTGGGTCTCTTCCAGAGGAATATCTAAGTAACGATAAGGAATATCTAAGTCAAGTCAATAGTGGTATAATCCAGGTGATGTGGGAAAAGGGAAAAGTATAGCTGCAAGAGAGAATAGCGAAGTCCCAAACTAAGAGAGAGTATGACACATTCTGATATGGCAAGAAATTTGGGGTGCTTGGAACATGGTATTTGTGAGGCAGGTATTGGTAGTGGTGAGAAATGAAACTGAATTGTTGGTNGTCAGTGTAAGGTATTCAGAGGTGCCCTGCCTGGATGAATGTGGACCCCAGTCTTGGGTCTCTTCCAGAGGAATATCTAAGTAACAATAAGGAATATCTAAGTCAAGTCAATAGTGGTGTAATCCAGGTGATGTGGGAAAAGGGAAAAGTATAGCTGCAAGAGAGAATAGCGAAACTAAGAGAGAGTATGACACATTCTGATATGGCAAGAAATTTGGGGTGCTTGGAACATGGTATTTGTGAGGCAGGTATTGGTAGTGGTGAGAAATGAAACTGAATTGTTGGTCGGGTAGAAAAAAAAATTTTTTTTTCTACTAGCTGCTTTGGTAAGCAGGTAAAGCATTTAGGTCTGTGGTCTTGTCTACCCTGATGAATTGCATGCCCTTGGATTTCCTTTTTCATTTCAAAAGTGGAGAAAACCAAGAAGCCCTGTATAACATTTGTTTTTCTCTCTTCATTCANCTGATATGGCAAGAAATTTGGGGTGCTTGGAACATGGTATTTGTGAGGCAGGTATTGGTAGTGGTGAGAAATGAAACTGAATTGTTGGTAGGGTAGAAAAAAAATTTTTTTTCTACTAGCTGCTTTGGTAAGCAGGTAAAGCATTTAGGTTTTCTACTAGCTGCTTTGGTAAGCAGGTAAAGCATTTAGGTCTGTGGTCTTGTCTACCCTGATGAATTGCATGCCCTTGGATTTCCTTTTTCATTTCAAAAGTGGAGAAAACCAAGAAGCCCTGTATAACATTTGTTTTTCTCTCTTCATTCATTCATTCATTCATTCATTCATTTCATTCAGAAATGAAACTGAATTGTTGGTAGGGTAGAAGAGGACCTCAAGGTAGGTCCTCTTGAGCAGGCGAAGCTTCTGACTTTTATCCTGAGGGCATGACGGAGCAGCACTCTGAATACTGGAGCTGATCACCTCTTTTGGGCCCAGCGCTGTTGAGTACTAGAAATTCTAAGAAAGCGGAAGGTCTGTGTCCCCTGAAGAACCTTTAAGTTAGCAGAGATGATAGGAAACACAAACAAACTTATTAACCAAGTGTTAGGCCAAGTAAGTGGTCTGACCACCAAGAGTTGGTTGCATGGTGGATGAGAGCTGAAGAAGGGCAGGGAAGTGGGGCAGATGGAAGAAGTGGGACATCTATATTTAGAGAGTTACATCTAGTTGATTTCCATGTGGTTCATTCTGTTTACTTTTCTTCAAGCCTGAGAGCTTAGTATTCTCCAAATATTTTGGTCTGTACAAAACATGATACAAACTGTAATGTTGCTCATCCCAAATTGCCTTCTCTAACTAGTCTAACCAGCTCAGATTATGTGAAGTGTTAAAACATCTATTTAGTGTTTTTTATTGGTTTTGTTTTTAAGTTCTTATTTTCATAGAGGGGTGTATAGATCATGTAGTTGAAAAGTAATTGAATTTGGGTTGTGTGCACCGTGAAGCAAGCGGGTGAAGGACACAGGGTTTACAAGATCTTATGTTACGAAAACAGCTGTTGAGATTCTTATTATGGGCATTTGCTTTCTTTTTACCCTGATTCACCACATTTCAATACTATTTTTAAGGCTTTGATTCAACAGAAGCTGTTTTCTGATCAAATTAGTCCTCATTCCTAACTGTGTGACTACTTAATAAAATAGAATACATGGAAAGTAATTAATCAAAGCCGTACTGGGTGCCTGGAATGCCCCGAGCCATGGTTACAATGCAGAGATAGTCCTTCCAGTAAGAAGGTTATCTCATACGGAGGGGGCATGCTCCTACCTCCTTAAATTATTCTGTGCTATTCAAGTGAAAGCCACCAAATTGCCTCCTTGCAATTACTCCAAAAAAAAAAAATAGATTGTTCCATTAGAGGATATTTCCACAAGCTCTGATTCAACTGTGTAGTTTCTTTTTAATCTATTATTTTTGAGGAGGACCTGAGGAATAAGTAAGTCTCATTTAAAAGACTCTCCATGGTCTGCATTTTATCTTCTTTAGGTGCTTTGGCTTCCTCTAGTCAGTCCTCTAATCAGTGCTAACCTGTTGTTTCATTTACATTTTTTCTTCATGTACAATTTCTTCATATTTCCCTAAGAAATGCCAATATCTAAGTCTGCTTGATCCATAAAAAGTTTTCTTTCGCTTGTAGGAGGAAATGGTCTGAAGTTACTAAAATCACTGAACATAATGCTAATGAAATCTTTGAGTTTATAAAGACACCTTCCTAGGAAAGGTTATTATGGCCAGGCTACTTATTAATTTATCTTCTCAATGTTACAAGTCAAATAATTATATATTGGCAAGAAAACTCATTTTGTGTAAGTTATTCAATATTCCTAATTCTAAATCAGGGATGAGTGTGTACATATTAGAGATAAAGAGACCTAAGACTCAGTCCCTTTCCTTTCCAGTTCCAGATGGTAATTTGTGCTCACAGAGAACTGAAAACCTAATAGGAACCTTTAAAATGGCCAAGCAAGTCTCTTTTATTCACCAAAATGCTGGGTCTCCGGTTGTATTTAAAAAAGTGGAGGATCCTCCTTCCTGGCTTCCACCTCAAATTGAAGACAGCCAGATAAATGGGGGCAGAAACAGCCTGATTTATTCACCAGTTTGTGGACAGAAAAGAAGAGAAGCAAAAGGAGGGGGTGGAGACAGGGAGAGAGAAAGAGAGAGGGAGAGAATGAGAGAGAGAGTGGTGGGGGCTAGGGAATGAATAGCAGGCTTTTTCTAGAAGGCAGATGGAAAGGCACAGAGTCTGCTCTTTTGTCCTGGATTCTCTCTAAACAGTCAGATGAATTACTCCTCCTCCCACATATGGGAAGCAGTGAATAATTGGGAAACACAGATGATGGACATGTCTGCTTTAACATGCCACCTGCAGAGAGAAGAGAGGAAGTTCTACCACCTTCAAATGGAGGTCTAGCCCTTTACAGCCCATGTTAAAAGGATTGAAGAATGAGTTCCACTCCTCTGGACCCTGCAGATTTTCATTCTTTTTCCAGGCATGGAAAAGCAAAGGAACAACCCCAATCCCCTCGCATTTAAGTAAAAGATTTATTACTCTTACCCAAGAGAATGTATATTACAGGGAGCCTCGGTGTCTCAGTGGGTTAAACATCTGCCTTCGGCTCAGGTCATGATCCCAGGACCCTAGGATCCAGCGCTGCATCGGGCTTCCTGCTCAGCAGGGAGTCTGCTTCTCCCTCTCTTTCTGCCACTCCTCCTGCTTGTGCTCTCTTTCTTTCTCTCTTTCTGTCAAATAAATAAAAATAAAATCTTTAAAAAAAAAGAATGCATATTACAAATACCATATGTATCATCAACCTGGATTTGTCAAAGTTGATTTTGAATTTCATTTGAATAGAATATAATTTTTTTTACTTTCTAAGGGTCGAATCTTTCATATAGCAGTCATGAGGAAGATTGTGGAATGTGATGATCATGAAATTCCCCAGTTTTCTGTCTCTTCTTGCTCTGACTTGAGGAAGGCAAGCAGGTAAAAATTCCAGAATAGAAGAAGTAATAATAATTCAAGGGAAACATTACCTAGATGGTCCAGACTAAGTCTATGGTAGCATGAGATGGAGAGAAAGATGCTGAATGTTAATTGTGGTCAAACTAAATAACAGGTTTAGGTTCAACCATAGGCAGAGAAGGGGACTGCTTACAAACATGATTTTAGGACTTTTGTAAAGACCTCTGTGTTCCTTAAACACTACTTCCTTCTGTTCACTGATGTTCTATTAGCAGCAAAAGGAGCAACAAAGACTTACTTGGTGCTTACTTTATGTCCAGTAACATTCTAGCAGTATATATTACATATGTGTGTGTGCATGTATGTATATATACAAACATATATAATATATATTCAAGTATCATAACATACATACCTATATAATATGCATTCAAGTATCATAACATACACATATAGTATACATTCAAGTATCATAACACACATATATAATATACATTCAAGTATCATAACTTGTATAAGTCATGGTTATTCCCATTTTTTTGGATGACTCAACTGAGAAACACAAGGAGCAGAACCAAAATTTGAACCCTTAGGACTGACCCATTGTCTAGGCTCTCACCACACTGACGTACTTTAAATGAAAATTTTTCCAGGGCAGAGAGCTCTTCGTCTGAGATTCACACCAAGAAGTACACAACTTACGTCAACTTCTTCCCAAAGAGAAGGTGTGGATACAAGAGAGGTAGAGCTCTGGGGCATTTGTAGTTCAGTGTCTGTATTTTCTTTCCTTTTTTCTTTTTTTCCCCCAGGTTATGTATTTTCTAATGTCTATTATGATTTCTCTTTGAGCCCTAAATTATCTAGAAATGTGTTTTAAAATTTCTAAATACTTAAAGTTTTTAAAAAGTTATCATTTAAAAAATTAGATTTCAAATTTTATTACCTTGCAATGAAACTGCAATTCTTGGGCTTTATTGGAACTTATGTTGTGGCTGAGGATCTTATGAAGAATTTTATTCTTTAATTGTTTATGCAGGGTTCCATGCATGTTCATTAGCTCAGGCTTGTCAATCATGCTATGTTAATTGATTATTATGAATAACAATGTACATATTAATGCCTATAATTTTGGAAGATATGTTAAGTAGCTCTTTTTGTTTGTTAGCCTGAGGAACTCTAAAGTTTAGTTCTCCTTTCATGCGTAAAGATGAAATACCTTGATAATCTATAGAATCATTATCCTAAAACAATACATGTGAATTATTTTTGTCATATCAGCACGGAATTATTTTTACTTATCCTGCTCAAGACTTGGAATATTCTGAATCTGAGAACTCATTGTTTTTTTTAATCAATTCTGGATAATTCTCAGCCATTGTCTGTTTAAATATACCTCTCCCTTATTCTTTCTTCATGTGTCAGACTCCAATAGATAAATAACAGTTAGAATTTTTCTTTCTTTCCTTCATGTCTCTTAATAGTTAAGATCATAAACTCTGGAGTCTAAATGTGTAGGTACCAATTCCAGCTTTTCCAGTTTCTGGTAGTGTGACTTTGGGAGGGTATTTCATTTCTTTTTGTCTTAATTCCATCATCTGTAAAATGGGAACAGAAGAGTATCTGGGAGGAAAAAGAGTTAATACAGTTAGAGAATTTTGAACGATACCTGAACCTAAGAAGTACTATATGAAGATTTGCTATTATTGACTCTGCATTTCATTATGGATAAATTCTTCAGATTTATCTTCCAGTTTACTTTCTCTTGAGCTATATCTTATCTTCTCCTTCAATCATTAAATGAATTTTTAATTATAATTATTTTATTTTTGATTTAAGCATTTTCTTATTTTTTTAATTATGCCTGATTTGGTGAGGTAATGAAGCTCCTTCTCATGTTTTATAGCTTATTTTTTATTTTTAGACACTTATATTTTATATATAATCATTCCAATATCATATTCGTGGGGGATTTTATTCTGCTGATTGTTTTCTTTAATTACTCTCGCACATGGCAACGTCATATTTCCTTTTTTTTTTTTTTAATTTTGGATTGAGAGCTCACGGGCAGTGTGAATTTATCTACTCCACTATGGGTGGAGAGGGGGTGTATCCTTAAAGAGGGAATTTATTTGTTTTATCCAATATGCTGAGGGATTACCAACATAAGAATTGGCTTGGGGTCTTTCAGGCCAAGCAGAGTATAAATCTTAACACCAAACCCCTCTGAGGACAACTTGTGGTTATGAATTCTCAAAGATTTCCCTCCTCAGTTAACAGCTAGAGCAGGGCAGACACATTTCATTGGTAGGCAGATAGGTTTTCCTTTAGTCTGGGAAGGGTTCCTGTAATGGTTAGATGTCTCTGTTGCAGTTCTGTGCCTTCAAAAGGCTCTCATTTGGGAGCCCTCACTTAAAAGGTATCTAATGGCCCATATTGCCAAAAATAGAAATTAGCTCTACTATCTCAAAGGGGCACCAAAAAGGTGAAATGGGATTCATAAAGAGGCTGGAAGTGTCCAACGTAATTATCAACTTCTGTGTTGAGTCACAGCTGATTCTGATGGTCTATAAATTTAACAGTTCTGACCTTCAAGCCCATGACGTACAGGTAAGGGAGTGCCTTGCTCATCTGGTATTTCATAATTATATATTAGGTAGAATTATTGGTTCTTTGGATGGCAGAACACAACACAAAGACATTCAAAAGCAGAACTTTTTGTTCTCTGCAGCTCTAAACAAGAGAAGGCTGCCACACAGACGGCTGTCCCTGGGGATAAGGTAACAGCAAACTGGAACTGTAGGAGGCACCTTCTCTGGGGAAGTGGGAAGGAGTTAGCCAGGTTTTGCAAGAGGGTTTTAGGTATTGGACATTTTGACTAGTTCTTCAGAGTGAAAGGAGACAACCCTCGGGGTATTTGGGGGCCTCTGACAGTTGGATATGTAAGTGTTGTGGCCCAGGAGTATTAGGGCCTAAAAGGGGCCTAATTGGGTTGGGGGCTTGGTAAACTGCCCAGGAAGAGGAATTGAGAGTCTTTAGCCATGACTTCAAAACTGGGTCAAGATAAGCACTGTGGAATATGATGTTACATAGGGGAAATCCGGGAAGAGCAGAGATGCCATCTGATCCTCATCCTGGAAGACTGTTGGACAAGGACGTGCGAGCCAGGATGACAGCATGGAAAAGGTGCAGAGGGATAAGAGGAACGACCTGTTATAAGGTCATCACACAGCTCACTGAAAGAGTGTGGGGAAGGACTAGGAAACCGAGACTATGTAAGTGTAGGCAGGAGTCATATCAGAAAATGCCTTGTGGTCAGTTTACTTGTTATGCTTAGTGAGAACCCAACTTTTCAGACTAAAGCAAGAGATTCCTGAGTGTGCTGTGGAAACTCAAAACCAAAGGGAGAATCTGACGTATATTTCAGGGGATAAATTTTGGATGAAGATTTGGGAAAGGAAAGCTTTTCAAGATACTGAAACAAACCCGATATAAATGGAGGGCGGGGGGGGGACGTCTATGACAAAAACCAAAATAAAACAAAACAAAACACATTCAAGGAATTTCAGAATTTCATGAATTTCTCATTGCGTTATGAGACCCCTTTTCAGGGCCTGTGATGTTTCTCTCCCACCAGGACTCTCGTTTGTCCTGTTATGCTTTTGTATTGTCACCAGATTGACGTCCCCTGAGAAAATCATCAGTGTATCTGTGGTCTCGGAGTTGTTACTTCCCTTGATGAGCAAGGGCTGACTGGTTGAGAAAACCTCAGTGGAGGATACCGCTTCTTGAAACTCGGAAATCCCTGGCCTATATCTCATTAATGTTTTCTTATTTTCTGTGAGCCTTTTGGCCATGCATCATTGACATTTTATGTCATGCCATTTCAATTAATGGAACAACTGACATCTTCCTTTGGCAACTTGAAATCAACTCCAAATCAAACAACCCACGTGGGCAACCTAGTGTGACAGGGTCCCTAAGGAATGAGGGTCTCTGGTGCCTCTTGTATAAACACCCAGCAAATAAATAATAATGGAGAATAATTACCTTGGGAACAGCGAGGATTCACTGCTCTTTAAAAGCTCTGCACAATGACTTGTGTAGGAGGCAACATGATGAAGTGGAAAAAAGCTAGAGCAAATAGATCAGGTTTTGAATCCTGGCTCCTTGCTTAACTGATGTACAGTCCTCAGGGAAATTAATTACATAAACTGTCCAAACTTTACTTTCCTCATCTGTAAGAAAAGAGAGAATCATGAGTCTCTTGTAGAGTTGAAATGAAGAATAAATGATAAAATATATAAGAAAGCACCTGGATCACATTAGTTTTAAATTAAAAAACTCTGTTCCAGGATACTCTTTTCGTTAGTTGCATTTCTCTGAGGTGTGTCACTCATTTTTCAAGGCCAATGGATGTTCTGTGAAACTTTAAGGTGGAACTAGAAAATCCATAAGGTCTCTTTTGGAATGCATGCACACACACATGTATTTCCAAATAGATGTCTGGTGGATACACCACCATTTTTAGTATAGAGGACTTCATTTTTTCATGATTTGAAATATCACTACTTAGAAATTAGAGGTATGCAGGCTTGTTTCTTGATTCCCTATTTTGTAGACTTGATCTATTTGTTTATTTTTGAATAAAAATCATAATTTAAAAACTATCACAGCCTTATAATTCTCTCTGGTACCTATTAAGCAAGTGATTACATGCTTTCATTGCTCCTCAACAAAAATTTCTTGGCCCTTTCTGCGCATTTTTCTTTTCTAGGTGAATTTGAGAATCTGCTTACCAAGTTCCACACTGTACTTATAAACATAATGTGTCTCCTTAGAGCATCTTCTCTATTCTTCATAAAAGTATTACACATGTTTACTGGTTTTTTTTTTCTATAAGTTTCATAGTTTCTGTTATGATTGTGATTGTGATCTTTTTTTTCTGTTACATTTCCTAATTGATTACTATGAATTCTAATGAAAAGCAATCAATTCTGTCCACTTTTAAAACTTTCTGACTAGTTCTTACAGGCTTTTAAAAATTATTATTTTAAATAATAAAATATTGGGTCTTCCAGGTAGATAATCATATCATCTAAAATAATGAGGTTTTGATTTCACTGTTTCCAAAATGAATATATACCTTTTATTTTTCTCTTACCTTTTTCATTGGCCAGGACTGCCAACAAAATGTCAAAATGCAATGGTGGTTGTGGGCATCTTTATTATTGTCTTTATTTTGATGAGCTTGCTTCAAATATTTTACCATTAGGTAAAATGCTTGCTCTCAGCTTCTGTTAGACAACATTTATAAAATAGGTAAGTTTCTTTTTATTCTTCATTTGCTAATATTATTTTAAAAAATAGGAACATGTTGAATTGTATCAAATGCTAAATAGAATCTATTAAGATCTATTAAAATGATTATATGGATGTTTCCTTTAATTTATTAATGAATGTAATTAGTTCCATAGTTTTTTTGTTTGTTTTGTTTTTCCCGATTCCTATTTGTTTTTAGTATCGGAGTTGTGGCAATTGTATTTAACTATTTGGAAAATAGTCTATAAAATTTTTATATTGTACAACAGAATATAGATATTGATAGAACACAAATTTTATGTTTTCTGTGAAGACTTGCAAAAATCTGGCTATGAAATTATAAGTCTGATGCCTTTAAACATTTTGTAGTAGTCATTTGACCGAATTTCATTTTCTCTAGAGTCTATTCCTCTATCCATGTTTTCTACCTCTTCTTGAGTTAAATCCTTTCCTGAGAAAAGCATCCTTTTCATGTATATTTTCAGAAGTATAATTTTTTTTAGAGGTGGGGAGGAGTAGAGGGAGAGAGAGAGAATCTTAAGCAGGCTCCCCCCAGCATGGGGCCGAGAGCGGGGCTCGATCTCACAACCCTGAGATCATGACCTGAGCCGAAATCAAGAGCCAGACACCCAACTGACTGAGCCACCCAGGCACACCTTGTCTTGTAATTTGAGAAATCTTACCTGTACCAATAGATCGGGTCTCTAAGACTTTGGGTTATTCTATGATTGTGTTGGGAAAACCCCCTTTTCCTGGGGAACCTCTTTGATAGCTGCATGGGTACCTTCAAATATGAGCCACTCCATTGGAACCAGAACTCTCTCCCACAAGAATGCAGATTCATAAGGGCAGGGGCGTGGGCCTGCCTAGCACACGGCACACACTAATTAATATTTGTTGGTGAGTAAATATTGCAGATGGGTATCAACTGTCCCAGCTTCTTCTGGCAACTTTTCTCCCTTTTTGGAGCCTCAGTGACTGCATTTTTGTATTTCTTTTGTGATTGTAATGGGATTTGGGGAAGAGGAACATGAGTTTAGTAAGGCGTCTTGAACTGGCCATCTGTGACTACCACGCAGCAGCTGTGGCGAAGCCCACCGAGAACTCTCTCAGGAGGTATTAATACCCAGCCTTGGAGACACATTGTTCCCTTGGGCAGGATTTGTCTTTTCTTTTTCATTATATTCCTCCCCCTCTCCACGATTCTCATGGAGTCACAGAGAAACCAGATCACTCCATTAAAGATTTGTTTAGCATTCCTTCTCAACCTAAGCCTGTGTGTGTAGTCCTTGATCACCTTGGCTTTTCTCCGTGATCTTTCTCTCCTTGGAAGTAGGACTCTGGCTCCTCCCACATCCCAAATTCTCACATTATCTCCCATTCATTTCTTCAAATGCCATGCTTCCTTTATAATGTGATCACATCTGGATTCCAAATTGAAAACTGCATATTATTGGTTGGTAAGGCCTCCTCTGTAGCTCCATTCTGACCACTAAGGAAGACCACTAAAACCACTAAAACAAAATTCCTATGTTTAGAAGAAGCCAAAGGCCACATTATTCATAAAGAAACAAACAACCAAGAAAGTAAGCAAGCAAACATACCAAAGAAAAATTTACAAAAATGTAACTGGTTAATGAATTTAGGCACACCATGTGTGAGCATTCTCTGTGGCATTCTTACACTTTCTGTACATTTGTAACTCCATCACAATAAAAACTTGCTAAACACAAGCAAGCTAAAATTTTCCAAGCATATGCATGCAGGGAAACACTAGAATGTATCAGTTACATGAAAGGACTTTTCTTCCTTACCTTCTCAGCTTATTTCCTTGGCATTTACAACCAGCTGGTACAGGGTAAAATGTAGGTTGGTCCTAGGCTTCAGAGGTGGACGGAGTTAGATATAACCACTTGGGAAGCTATGAGGCTAACACGGAACACTTTCCTGGGATAACATAGTTAATATTCTCTGACACTCCTCTTTGACCTCAGAAATCTCTCCCTCCATTAAAAGATAGGCTCCGTGAGAATGCTAACCACCAATGAGAATCATCTGAAATAAGAGAATGCACTCTTTTTTCCTCTAGGTGTTATTTTTGTATTATAGATCCCTGGGTATCAGAATAAATTCCCGACTGTTTCCACTTAGTCTTCCCAATTCCAAGGCTGAAGAGTCAGGGCTAATGGCTACATATGAAGTGTTACAGCCAATAAAACTCTTTAGCGACAAAACCGCTGACAGAGGGGTAGTGGCTGTACTGTAAAGTCAGGGGCATCACGGAGAAGATGCAGGCATCCACCTCCCAGGACACTCAAGATGTGTTGCATATGTCCACCCTAGAGCCTGGGAAGAGGCTCCGACATGAAGAATAAGCATATGAAAGGGCTTTATGACAAAAGAGGAAAAGAAGGGTGAGTGGTCACGGGCTGCTGGGGGTCTTATTTCAGCAGCTGCCCTTATTAAGTCCCTGGAAAGGGGCAGCCCACACTGCCATGCCCGCCAACATGAAGGAGAATGAAACAAATGGACTCTAGCTACAGTTTCCCAATGAGCAATGCGCTGCCCTTGTCTGAGGCTGAGCCTAGCCCTCCCGGCCCTCGGTCACATTCTCAAGTGGGGGCCTGAGCTGGAGACAAGCCCAGAAGTTGAGCCACATCCCACTCTGAGCATGCCGCCTTCCCATCAAATGCCGGAACATGAAGATGGTGGGCGGCAGGCTCAGTATCGTTAGGAGATTCCTTTTCAGAGATCAGGCTCCTGAAGAAAGTTTAATGGGAACAAAAATTATTCTCTGAAGCCAGACTAAATGCTGAGGTTCTGTTGAGGTTTTCTATTGACCTTGTAAGAAGACAGTCCATAGGTAACGAAGAGCTCTCGTTTTTTTCATGGCAAAAGCAACCTGCTAAACAGGATGTGAGACGAAGAAGAAAGAGATCAATTGAGTGCATATCGCACAACAAAACAACAAAACAAAATACAGAAGCAAGCACTTAGAAGCTTTTCTTTTTACAGTTTTGGAAGCTGGCTGCTTAGGGGAGGGGAGTGAATGAATCTACACCTCATTTATATAAATGTATCCACATTTCACTTGGAATATTTTCTCCCCTCCCCTAATCTCATTCTTATGAATGAAGGATCAATATATAAAATTGAATTGAGTAGTTGAACAGTTACTCTGCTCTCAGGACATGGTAAGTTCTGCAAGGGCCGTGTCTCACGTGCCTTCTTTACTGCTGTATCTTCAGCTCTCAGAACAGTACGGATGTTCACAACTCGACAAACACTGCGCTTGGGGGACCCCGCTGAGGCTCTTCTCTCCAGCCTGGAGTCAGAGCCCGGGGCTCCCCTGCTACTCTCCTGAGGAGTGGATCTCTGGAAGTCCACAGCTTTCAGAAACACGCTTCCCAAACCCTCCAACAATCCAGTTTTCTGATGTTGTTGTTTTTTTCCTCCTTTTTTATTACACAAGGTTTCAGTTTGAAAGTTTTAAGTGTTGGCTGATCTTAACCACTTAATTAGAAATTTTAACATTGGGGTCTCGAATCTAATGTTTCCATGCTTTAGCTAAAATTGTGACAGAAATTCTCATTATACCATGGTATATGGTATCTTAGAAGTTTAATTTGCACGTTGCTAACTGTGAGTGAAGTGCATTTAAAATTACTGATAGTTCTTGTTGGGGTGTGTTTCTGGGTGTGAATGTTTAAAAACTATCTTTTCAGATTTTGTGTTTTGACCTTCCCTTACTGATCTGTGGAAGCTTTTTATATGTTAAAGAATGAGCTCTTTATCCTGTGTCCAAAAGGAACAGAGACTATTTTATTCACGTATCCCCAGGCAGGTACTAGGCGGTACATAAATATTTGTCAAATGAATGAATGAATTAATATGTACTGTGAATATTGTTCACAGGGAGACTTCCATATATAATTCTCTTCATTTGCATCATGAAACCAGGGCTATGACAATATGAGAATAGAGGTAAAGACTGTGTGTACATTTGAATCAATAGTCATTACCAATACACATAAGATAATATACTTTTATTAACACTAAAAAAATTAACTAACCTATGAACATACTGTACTGTTGTTTTCGTTTTTTTGGGTTTTCTTCTAGT
This sequence comes from Ailurus styani, assembly GCA_002007465.1. Lineage (NCBI taxonomy): Eukaryota > Metazoa > Chordata > Mammalia > Carnivora > Ailuridae > Ailurus > Ailurus styani. Next base: position 3,803,363 of record LNAC01000079.1, read on the forward strand.
AGGCCCCCCACCCAGCATGGAGCCCAGCATTCTGTAGGTTTTTGATCTTCTGGCCCACTTTGAAAAAGCTTGGAGGTGTTTTCTTTTAATCAAATACATAGCATAGTTAGAAATAGCTAGCACTTACTGGGTGTATGTTTTGTGTTAGCCACAGTGCTGAATGTTTCACATGCGTAACAAAGAAACTTTACTTGAGAGCTTCCCTTATCAGTAAACTGGTGTCTCATCCTGTTCTTCATTCACCTTTAAGTCCTGGAGAAGTGGGCAAGTTGAAAGCCACTTCCAGAAGGAGGAAAGGACACTGTAATGTCTCAGACAAAGAAGTAAAGAGTCTGTGTGAAACAACATTGTTGGCAGATGGTGTGAACTCTCCCTGGACCATTGTTCCAGGGAGGGTCACAGTAAGAAGGGTGTTTCTATGGGATGAAATAAATTTGAGACAAGGGCTTTGATCTTATTCTCTTTTGAACCCTTGGGAGGAGACTATTAAGTGGTGGGCCCCATAGAGGTACAAGGGAATGATGGCGTAACAAGGGAGTGGCTTACCAGCCAGACAAGCTAGCTTTCTTGAGTTGCATTCAGCTCCAGGAGGGATTGTGAAGGACCCAGAAGTTCCTACAAACCCTTATACTGGTGTAAGAACAACTAAGAATTTTCTAGGGGCACGGTTGCAAGGACAGAGAAAAATGGGAGTCACAACCAGGTATCACAGCAAACCTGCACACAGAAGGTGGGCCCAGTAGACAAATCTTGACCGACCCAAAGAAATAGATCACAAATACGTCAGCTGCAGACTTGAGCTGTGGGTGACTCCCAACCAGGGACCCTGTCCCTGGTCACTCCGCAGAGCTCAGGTCTGGGTAAGACCATACCTGCCACTCTGCAATAGGGGATGATCAGTGAATATCAGAGCTTAGTACCTGGCCTTGTGTCCCCTTCCCCGCTAATGTAAATCTCCCTAGAAATCCATCTTTCAGAAGAGGTAGCAGGAGGGATTTGACAAATCATGTTTACCTGAAATATGCTATGCTACCCAAAAGAAACTTCCAAGCTGGAAAACATTGAGACCTTTTAGATAGTAGAGGTTCATATTTTATTGTTTTGTAGTTTCCCCACTTAGTCATGGTGAGTGGGGGATGGGGATCCTTAAAGAAGATTTCAATCACTTACAGAAGTAAGAGGAAATTTTTCTCATCATATTGAATAGTGGGGCCTGTGTGCTTATCTGGAACACTGGAACACTTAGAGTATCTCATTAAATTCTTACAACACAGCCTGTTGGCTGGGTATTTTATAAATGAAGACACTGAAATTTAGAAAGATAAGTGTTTCTCTTATGGCCACTCAGCAAGGCAAACGGCTCAATCTCTATTCAAGCAAAAACAGGCAGACTCTTTATCCCTACGGTATTTTGTGAGCTGTTAGGTGAAGTTTCTGCAACAGTAGGGAATCATTTTTCTAAGGCGTGGGAAGCTTTCGGGGTTAGCCTGATGAGAGCAGAGTAACTCAATCTGTTCAGCTCGGAGGGAAGGCTTTGAGCATGAGCTCGGCGCGAAGGCAGCCCGCACTGCGGGGTTATATGAATTGCTTCTGGCCAGGCGTCAGAGCGGAACTGCAGTGCGTCGGATGCGCGGCAGGTTGGCTGGGCTCCTACCCTGCGCGAAATGCGGTGCAGATGGTCCTACCGAGGATGAAACGGCTGCCGGGGCGATGCTCAGTAGGTTCATTGTGCACGTTCTCGGATGAGTCAGCCCATAATTGCTGACACCAATATGTTTGCTGTTTCTGCCTCGGGGGCTTGGTGTGTGAGTCAGATGATGGAAATTAGCAGAGAGCTGGCCTTCTTTCCTGAAATTTTAGAAACTGGATAATAAGTTTTTGAACTTGGTCTGTGATCAGAATCACTTTGGGGAACAAACTATAAGCCAGAATGAACACTTATGACTAATTTCTCTCTACACGTTATGAAGGTAACAGAACTGAACAGCTCATTATAATGCAACTGGCCATTCGTCTTTATGAAGGTGAATGCAATTAACTTAACCTAATTTTAAACCTCAGTTTTCCTTCCCCAAGCACATATTTTCGATTCTCAGCCTCAGAATGCTCCTTAGTAAGCTAAGGAAGTCCTCAAGCCCGTAAATCATAGGTCACCAGGGGCGGAACAGGTGGGTCAGTTCAGCATGCTGAAATCTTGTGACTGTTCTCACCCCTTTAGATTAAGTTTTATTCTTTTAATAAGTAAAGCACTTATGTAATTCAAAAGACATGAAGAAAGGTATACCCATAGGATTTTTATTTTCATCCCCATCCCTCCCACCCCATTCCCCCCCACACACAGATAACCAAGTTCATCTGTTTGGTCAGTTTTTTAGAAAATATACACAAAAGTAGCATGAAAAAGAATAAATAAATAAATATAAATTAATTAACAATTTTTTTAATTAAAGAAAAAGTAGCATGGAAACAATCCAGGTGTCCATCAACAGGTGAATGGGTAAAGAAAATTGTGGCCTATACATACAATGGAATGTCACTCCATCTTAACAGAGAAGGAAATCCTGCCATTTACCACAACATGATGAGCCTGGAGGACATTACACTGAGTAAAGTAAGTGGGTTACAGAAGGACAAATACTGCATGATTCCACTTACATGAGGTACCTAAAATAGCCAAACTCATAGAAACAGAAAATTCAGTTGTGGTTGCTAGGGGCTGGGTGACTGGGGACATGGGGACTTGTTTCTCAATGGGTGAAAATTTTAAGTCATGCTAGATGAATAAACTCTAGTGAACAATACGGGATTATGCATTTTGAAATTTGTTAAGAGGATAGATCTCATGTTAAGTGTTCTTGCCACAATAAAACAAAAACACATGGACCAAAAAAAAAAAAACTTTGGGAGGTGTCAGATATGTCTGTTGCCTAGATTGGGGTGATGATATCAAGGGTGTTTGCATATATCCAAACTCTCTATATTGTACACATGAAATATGTGCAGTTCTTTGTATATCCATTATACCTAAAGAAAGTTATATTTAAAAAAAAACCCCAAGTAGCATATTATGCCAATATACATGATTTTGTATCTTGCCCTCTTAACCTTACAATAGACATCGGAATCCATGCCATACCTGTTCATAAAGTCCATCCTCATTTTTTTTTTGAAGTTGCAAATCTCCATAGTGTGGATTACCATAGTTTATTCAACAATTCCCCAATTATTGACTATTTGGATTGTTTTCAACCTTTTGCAACGATAAATGATACCTCAATGAAAAACCTGTGTACATGTTGTTTCCTTTTGTGGATGTATGCCTTTGGGTGTATTCCTAGAATTGGGATTGCTAGATCATAGGGTAAAAGCATGTAATTTTGTAAGATACTACCAATGACCCCCACTTAGGTTTATGCCATTTTGTACAACCATTAGCAATGTATGACTCTAGTGTCTGTCACCTCACATGCTTGCCAATAGGGTGTTCCTCAAGCTTTTCAGTTTTGCTAGTCTGAGCGGTGAGACACGGTATCTCATAGTTGCATTATGCATTTATTTTATTATAAGTGAAATTGGGCATATTTTCTTCCTTAATGTTAATTTGTGTGCCTTCTTAATTTCTGTCCATTTTTACATCAGGTTTTTGGTGTTCCTTTTTTTCTCATTTTTAAGAATTACTTATAAATTAAGAAGGTTACCCCTCCCTTCCTTCCTTCCTTCCTTCTTTCCTTCCTTCTTTCCTTCCTTCTTCCCTCCCTTCCTTCCTTATTTTTTTTTAATACTGTAAATAAGGTCTGCTCTCCCATTATGTGTTCTAGCTGGTTATTGTTTGTATATATGAAAGTTATTAATTTTTGTATACTACTTTTATATCTTTCTAGCTTACTGAATTCTTTTTTTTAAAAAAAGATTTATTTATTTATATGACTCAGACAGAGAGATTACAAGCAGGCAGAAAGGCAGGCAGAGAGAGAGGGGGAAGCAGGCTCCTTGCCGAGCAGGGAGCCTGATGCGGGTCTTGATCCCAGGACCCTGAGATCATGACCTGAGCAGAAGGCAGAGGCTTTAACCCACTGAGCCACCCAGGCGCCACCACCTTACTGAATTCTTTACTGTATTAGTTTTGTCGCTGATTCTCTTGGGTTTTTCCAGGACACTATTTCATCATCTGCAAGAAAGAAATAATGTTGTCTCATCTTTTCCAATTTCTTTTTTTTTAAATGATTTTATTTATTTATTTTGCAAGCAGGGGAGACAGTGAGAGAGCACAAGCAGGGGGAGCAGCAGGCAGAGGAAGAGGGAGAAACAGGCTCCCAGAGGAGCAGGGAGTCTGATGTGGGGCTTGATCCCAGGACGCTGGGATTATGACCTGAGTTGAAGGCAGATGCTTAATGGACTGAGCCACTAAGGTGCACCTCTTCTTTTCCAATTTCTGTACTTCTAATTGCTTATATAGTGTTTATTTTATTTTATGTTTTTATTTGAGCTTCCCGTGATGAGGCATATGCTTTTTTTTTTTTAAGATTTATTTATTTAACTGAGAGAGAGAGCATGTGCAGGAAGGGGCCGATGGAAAGGGAGAGAATCTCAAGCAGTCTTCCCACTGAGCATGGAGCCTGACGTGGGGCTCCATCATATGATCCTGAGATCATGGCCTGAGCCAAAATTAAGTCAGATGTTTAACCAACTGAACCACTTGGGTGTCCCAATGAGGCATAGACTTCTAGTCTACTTTAATCCCCCTCTGTTCCTACTACTAAACTCAGCCCACTTCACTCATTGATATTGCAAGTCTGGCTTCTGAAAGCATTCAAATACTTGATTTCTGTCAATAGTCAACAACCTTGACATAACCTGAGCACCTTCTGCCCTTAGAGCATCATTGTGCATTTCTCCTAGTCAATGCAGGATTGGGCGGGTCAGGATGATGAGGGTGGATCAGCACCAGAAATTGAATTAGTCTTGGGGAAACCAACTATTCACTGTTATCCTTTAGGGATGGAAACTCCAGAAGAGTAAAGAAGGAATCCAAAATTAAGCCAGGGAGATTGGAAGCAAAGGCCAAGCCCCAAAGAGAAAGAACAAGATAATAAATTAGAGATAGTCAGGAGTAAGGACTCCAAGAAGTTTGGATCAAAATAAGAACATACCAGAATTCTACAGGATGATTTCATTACTCATGGGTAGTTGTTTGGGGTTTTCTTTTACAAGCAAGCGCATGCCTAGGTGCGTGGGTGTATAGGGCTGATTAGAAGTCTCAAGTTCAAAATGAGTAATGGTCATCACTATAAAATTTTTAATATTGAGTTATAAATGGGTTCTAGAATTTTTTTTGCCACACTATTTTCTGAGAACAACAGCATAGAATCTGCCCTCTAGATCAGCACTATCTATAACTTTCTTTGATGAAGGAAATGTTTTATCATGTGTGTGTTCAATAAGGTAACCAGTAGCCACATGTGGTTATTGAACACTTTCTATGTGGCCAGTACAACTGAGGAAACTGAATCTTTAACTGTATTTAATTTCAGTTAATCTAAATTTAGATAGACATTGTGGCTAGTGACTACTGTCTTGGACAGTGCAACTCTAGAACTTTATATTCTAAAAAGACAAAGAGTAAAATGCCTGGCTTGTGGATTCCTGTGACTTCAGCTCTGCCAGCTACTGGCACCATGCGTTAAACACTTACATGACCTCTCATCTGTAACCTATTTGTAATAAAATGTAATAACACTATAATGTAATAATAATTTATAATAAATATATTTTTATATATTATAAAGCTCTTGTTTATGTTACAATAATATGCCCCTATAAATTATCATAATCCACATTACATAGCAGGGAAATGAGTTTGGAAAAAAGTGAAAAAACTTCTCAAAGTCATGAAAATTATTAGTTTCAAATGTATGGCTTGAAATAAGGTCTTTAGATTCCACATTTAATTTTCATTCTGTTACACAAAGACGTACTTTTCAGATGTACAAATGAGTCATTAAAAGTGTGTTAGTCTAATAATGTTAAACATATGCTTGCCATATAACCTGGAAATTCTATCAATTCTATAGATATTTACCCAAGAGAAATTAAACCATATATTTACATAAAAACCTGTACATAAATGTTTATAAGGACTTTATTCATAATTACCAAAAATTGGAACTAAATCCAAATGGCCTTCAGCTATTTAAAGGAAAAACAAATTGTGGTAATATCCATAATGGAGTATTATTCAGCGACAAAAAGACCCTTTGATACACACTACCACATGGAGAAATCTCAAATGAATTATGCTAAGTGAAAGAAGCCAGATTCAAAAAGTTACATGCTGTATAATTCCATTTATCAGGTATTCTGGAAAAGCCCAAACTAGTGACATGGAATAGATCAGTGATGGCCAGACTACAAAGTGATAGGAGAAAATTGGGAAAGCCAGGGGAAACGTTCTATAGCTTTATTATGACAATGGTTGTGTGACTATATACACTTGTCAAACTCTTAGAAATGTTCACTAAAGTGAGTGAATTTTATTATACAATAGAATATAAAATATACTTCCATAAACCTGTTGTATAAAAAGCATGTTAGCATTCTATTCTAGGGAAAAGGAGAATAAGATTTGATCAGAGATTATCAAGACTTAATCCACTGGTCTAGGATGCTTGGCCAGCCATCTAAAATGCAGTGAGTAAGGTGATGTGATCAGATTTCCAAGAATGCATATCAGGAAGCTGTGGGCTCAACTATGAGACCTTCAAGAGAGTGATGACACCCAGATGGAACCTTCTCAATGGGGAGTAGGAATGGCTACACCTCTTGGTTAAAATAGGACATAGCCAGCCTCATGAACCACAAGAATAGGTTCAGACCCAAGGAGGCATCACCATGTGTGAAGATCTAACGCTATTCATGATAACAAGGCAGGACGCCATATACTACCCTTTGGACTCTCTGGACTTCCTTCTGTTCTTGCTGTATGTCAACCTGGTTTCTACTTTGGTGCCTATGCATTGGGATTTCCCTCTGCTTGGAGACACATGAACAGAACTTCACTAATAAAGTTACCTAAATTAGTCCCCACTACTCTATTGCTTAGTTTGATTCTCCATAGCACCTATTAGTATCTGAGATTGTTTACTTATTTGTTCATGTCTGATGTATGTGTGAATGGATGGATGGACTTACTATCTTTATTTATTGGAGTGCAAGCTTCATGAAACATGGGATCCTATCCATCTCATTCACTACTCTATCCTCAGCCTGTAGCTGAATGCCTGACATTGATTGGTGCTCAATGAATAATTGCTGAAAGCATAAATGGATTGTCTCAGAAACTGGATGGGACCGAGTTAGCTTGTTGGAGGTTATTATGCCTGAAGCTCGCAGGGCTGAGTAGAAAGACTGACAAGCTCCAATAATTATAATTCCAGCTGGTGTGTAATTACAGATTGAGGTGAGCATTTTTAGACTGGCATCTCCAGTCTAGCTTTCTATGCTGAAAATCAAGCATGATGACAAAAGGTTGACATAACGCTTGATCCCAGTGTGCTCCTGTGTATTTAACCAGTGCTCATTTCCCCAGTGTTTCAAACATGGAAATTGTTCCTTTCAAGACCAATGGTGTTTTGCAGAGGTGCTTCTGTCCTTTCAAATGTTTGCTCGTTTTCCTACTGCTGCTCTCGGTTGCTAAGACAGTTTCCATGGCAAAGGACCACCACCTAAATGAGGATTACATATAGTAAATATTTTAAACAGATGAACTTGACATAGGAGCAGCTGTTTTTCACTAAGCAGAAGGCAGGAGTATACTGGGATCAGATTGGCAACTTAAGCTGCATTTTAAACCTTTGCTATGGGATGCAGTGACAGACTGAGGCTTTTGCCATTGGCATTTGTGGTGAAAAAATATTTGAAGTACTTCCATAGTGAATATGCATTTAAGAATATTCCAATTTACCAAAAGGAATATAGAAGCTATTTTATAAAATGGAAGGTTGGCAGACATTTTACAATAAAAAGATGATGTAAAATCAGCTGGAGTCCTGCTATGGGTTGCATGAAAAGTGAGATTCCTTTCAGACTTTGTATGTTAAGAAAAAAAGGCTGTTATGAGGAAGAAATATGGAAAGGCTTGGCTTGGCTTGATGGTGTATCATGAAGACCAAAGGTTAGGTTCTTTCCACCAAGCACAGGGACCTTAAAGACTTTTCTTTCAATCAGTTTCACTGACAGTTATGGTCATCATGCATTTACTAGAGCCAAAGACACATCTGCCTATTTTTCTCTATAAAATAGAAATTGCGATCTTCACCTGACAATTTCACATATTTTTTCACTGGTGCTAGAAGCCGTTCATACATTGGCTAGAAAGTGAAGCTTGTCTCAATTAACATTTGAGAACTTGCAACTTGATAGTCAAGCATTCAACTGCTGATAGCCCTAACTGTGGCTTATACATACTAAGCCAGCTCTCACATCCTCTCCAAGGTTTTGCTTTCTTTTTTAGAGCATTGAGATAAGAGTTACTTTCTTTATGTCTTATAGTTTCTTTTGGAATCTTCTACCAAATTCTGGGATGTCCAGTCATCCCTGCTTGCCTTTATTCCCAAGAAGTATACTTTAAGCTCAGTTATAAGAGGGCATAAAGAGTAACTACTTAAATTTAGAGTTCTCCAGCTCATGGCAAGGATCATGTTTTCACCTCTCCTTTATCCATTTCCCATCAACAAATATTTTTTGACCACCTACTATGTNACTTTAAGCTCAGTTATAAGAGGGCATAAAGTGTAACTACTTAAATTTAGAGTTCTCCAGCTCATGGCAAGGATCATATGTTTTCACCTCTCCTTTATCCATTTCCCATCAACAAATATTTTTTGACCACCTACTATGTGCAAAATAACCATGGTAGATGTTACAGAAGGACATCTACAATGGCTTACAACTTACTCACACCCCAGCAAGTTTTGACAAATATTTCCAGCGCTAGGTATACTTTTTAATCCTTCCAGCATCTCTGCAACTACCCATGTTCACTGCAGCCTTCTCTAGTATGATGTTATGCCACAAGATGGTTTGTGTGCATGAATAAGTCTCAACTTGCATTTTGAGTAAGGCGTCCAGGGAAGTTTAGAATCATAGTTTCTCTCTGTCATGCTTCTGATTGTTTTTTCTGATACTAGGTTTAAATAAATTCTAGGACATGCATACTATGAAATACAATATAGTTAGTTGGAATGAAAATGCAAATGTGTATTTAGTGGTATGTAATATGTATATTGCTGAATGAAGAAAAATAAGTTATAAAATCTATTTCAGGATAATTCTATTTATAAAAAGAATATATAAATAGATGTTTGTCTAGTTACATGCATGTATGTATACACTTACATTTACTAAAAAGAAGTCCAGAATATTGTAGATAAAATATTCATAATAGTCATCACTGATAGATAACATCACAGAAGATTTGAATTTTCTTGACATTTCCCCCAAAGAAATTTCTTTTTATTTTATTTATTTATTTATTTTTTAAAGATTTTTTCACTCATTTATGAGAGAGAGAGAGAGAGCACAAGCAGGGGGAACACTAGAGGGACAGGGAGAAGCTGGCTCCCCTCTGAGCAGGGATCCCTACGTGGGGCTCCATCCTGGGACCCTGGGATCATGACCTGAGCCAAAGGCAGATGCTTAACTGTCTGAGCCACCCGAACAATCCCCTCCCCAAAGAAATTTCTGTAACAAACTTGTATTTTTGTGTAAGGGAGGTGAAAGATATGGACGCATACAGGAATTTGAGAGGGATTCTATGTCACAGAAACTCTCCTGCACATATTTGAGTCCTCCTTAAGACCTAACCCGTAGAGGAAATAAGGACATTAGTATTTCAAAACTTGGCTTTCTTTAATGAAACAATAATATACCTAGTCTTTTCCCAGTAATTATCTTTCCTCTCTAAAACTGACTTTTAAAATTCAAAGAATACCACAGTTCTTTCATACTGAATCCTATGCAGGGGGAAAAAAAGTGGAGTGTGAAATGGATAAGACAAGGAAATCCCTCTGAAGCTCTTCTTGCGAAGTTTTGTTAAGAGAGTGTCTGCCATGTCGTTGCGAATGGCAAGATTTCGTTTCTTTTGATAGCTGCATAATATTCCATTGTATATATATACCACATCTTCTTTATCCATTCATGGATGGAACTGGAGGGTATTATGCTGAGCGAAATAAGTCAATCAGAGAAAGACAATTATCATATGATCCCTCTGATATGAGGAACTTGAGGGGCA